>JAAIXJ010000024.1:0-256398 GCA_013403705.1 Heliconius hermathena | reverse complement strand
ATTACGGATTCGATGCAACCGAGTTACAGGTGCACCAAGATTAAGCCTATTCCTAGTGTTAATATTATAAACATCACCAATTTTAGTAAAATTATTAATGTTTTTCTTAACATACATAACATTTTCAAAAATATATTGAGATGCAACTGTCAATATATTAATTTCTTTAAACTTTTGCCTTAAGGAGTCTTTAGGACCTAAGTTATAGATTGCACGAATAGCTCGCTTCTGCAAGACAAATACGTTTCTACGTCAGTTAATGATCTAATTTTTTTTGACCGCGAAAGCTGCAGAGCTAAATCTATTCGCTAATCCATCAATATGGGGTTCCCACTGTAATTTGGAGTCTATGATGATACCGAGAAATACCGTAGAATCGACAGGATCTACGGGTTCACCATTCAAGAGTACATCGGCTTTAACAACTTTCGTGTTAGGTGTTCTAAAAATAATACATTTAGTTTTTTTACTATTCAATAGTAAGTTATTAACACTGAACCAATGTACTACTTTCGAGAGAGCATTGTTTACATCGTCATATACGATTTGTCGTCTTTTTATTTTGAAAATCAATGAAGTGTCATCAGCAAACAATACTATCTCATGGTTCTTTTCAACTAGATACGGTAAATCATTTATATATATTAAAAAGAGAAAAGGACCAAGTATGTCTTGTGGGACCCCCATGCTGATTACCGAACAAAACGAAATTATAAGACAAAACTGCGGTACAACAGTTTCATTAAATCAGTTACATCTATTATTTAATAAAAGTATGAACTAATGTTACCTAGATTAATAAGAAGGATAATTGTGACTACCTTTTATGAATGATTCTTTGTGTGTGAAAGACACCCCTTTGATGGGAGTAACTTTGATAGACTACAAAATTCAGATTTTGTTTTATACTAATGTATTTTAAAAGGCTTATGTGAATGTCTATGGGTGAAAAGTATTATGAGAGCACTAATGAAACAAAAACACTCTTGCAATGTGTTTTAAATTTTAAGTCATAGTGTAAAATGTCGCTCGTATCTATCGTACCTGTCAAAGTATACCCAAATTGACTGTAATCTAACCATCAAAAATTTCGACGTTGCAAATGAACCAAGCAAATTAATGAGAACGTATGGCTTAGTGGTCAGAGTGCTTGGACGGTTTCCAATGGGTGTGGATTCAAATACTGTCGTTAAATTTTTTATACATTTTTTTAAAGTATATTTTTTTACTAAGTGTGAAATAACACTTTTAAAAACAAAATTATCTTACCATTTTTTTTAAATATTATATTAACAAAAAAAATACTAACCTATTATATAAAGCATCAAAAAGCAGCTATCAACAGACATGCCAACAAGAAACCTGCATATAGCAAAGTCCCAGAAATCGTTAGTAAATATTGTACCAACACCACCTATACAGCCGAGGATATTGGCCACTGTAAAAAAATAAAATACTTTGTTGTGACGCAATTTTAAATCTTAAAAATTTTAAATTAAATTAATAAAAAATACATTTGGAAATTTAATCCAACGTGGGGAACGGAGTGTCTTAATACTAGGATCCCTCTTCTTACCCTGATGTGCGCGGGATACAGCGTGAAGCTGATTTAATTTAAACTTCATTCACCGCACCGTTGTAACTGAAAATTCCATTTTTTTTATTATGTATGAATGTGGTGCAATAAAGAATCCTATTTAGTCTATCACGATAGCATCTATACTCAATTCATCTAATAGTGTTCGGTGGCGAATTTCATATGAGTACCGCTACTCAACATGCAATTCCTCCAGAATTCGCCGGAAAGTGGGGAGTGGAGTGTCTTAAGCTTAACACTAGGCTCCCTCTGTTCACCCTGCCTATCCCTACCATGTAGAATACAGAGTGAAGCTAAAAAAAATAATAAAATAAAGTAACGTATATTTTTTTGTTACCTAAATTACTAAGGCCGAGATTAAATAGACAAAAAGAGTAACATGCTTCCATGAAAGAGCCTAGTTAAGTACGTTCCTAAATACATCACTCTCTTCACTACATCACTGACATTTAAAAATTTTTTTAATTGCTTCCCGTGCGTGGTGGGTCGATAGAGAGAATCTAGTACTAAGACCTCGTTCCTCACGCGCCGCCGAATTTTAGATACAGTGCGTGTTGAATAGCGGAATTCAGTGCTGACTTATTGTTGTCGTGCTTTGTCTTGCTACCAGAGCGAGGCAAAGAAAGTATTAATTGATTCTTTCCCCCAAATGGTAAATTTAAGAAATATAAGCAATAAATAAATGTGATATAAACGTACGGATAAGAGAAGGCAGTCTCCCGTACCTGTCAGCCACCACACCACACAGAATCCCGCCAGCAATGGAACCAATGAATGCTATAGTTTGCGCCCAGGGAACTAGATTTGCTTTGTCACAAACCCATTCACGCTGGAAAATGAATCACAGTAACACGTACACTAAGTAATTTAATTAAATCAGCTTCACGCTGTATCCCGCACACAGCAGGATAGACAGAGAGAAACTAGTGCTAAAACACTCCGTTCCGTACAATAAGAAGGTATATTAAATGAAATTTGATAGAGGAGCAATTATAAATTCTGCAATTATTTACTGAAACATTTAATATGTTCAGTAAATACAACAAAATCACGCAATGCCTCTAGAATTCGGCTGAAAGTGGGGAACAGAGTGTCTTAACACTAGGATACATACCCTGCTGTGAACATGATACAGCGTGAAGCTGATTTTTTAATTTAAATTTAACAATAAATAATTTACTTCATCGTGACCGTACCTCATTAACAACAGTAGAGTAAGGGATGTCCTCAAACAGAAAGTCCCACCCACTGGTACAAGGGACGACCGGCGTGCTGGTGTCTGGGGGTCTCAGTGTCTCCAGAACTTGGCTCCAGTTCGCGTCGAACATGTAACACTGCTCGTATTCAGATTCTGATGTCTTCGGTATGGATAGTGACCGTCTGCAAGTAAGAGTATAAAAATATTTTTTTTTCATATGCAATTGACACTTATTTACAATTATTTTAGTTATCACATTTACATTAACATTAGATACTCCATATAATAACAGAGAGTAGAGCAATATATCACTTTTTTCTCCATCCTTCTCTCGACTGATAGACAAATATTATTGAAATGATACGTATACTACTTGTCCTTAATAAAAATCTACTCGAGAAAAACAATAATTTTAAGAAACAGTTTACTCGACCTTAATTCTAAATCGAGTCCATCCAATTCAAGTACGTGGCACCAGTGTTCATGAGGTGTGGCTGTGATGAACATCTGCCCAAAATATCCGAACGCCCAGAAGAATCCAAATGGCATCATGATGAAGAACAGCAGCCATTGGTAGAGACCAAGTTCGCCAACACTTTTTATAACTTTTTCTAATACTAAGCCTATATCATCATTATTGTCAATACCGTTCTGGAATATATTAAAAACACCAATTTCAGTATTAATACATTTTTGATAAGTACAGATTGAACCCACAACTATCGCGTTTAAGTTATAAGACTATGTTATAAAAAATAATTTACAACATTTACAAAAATGTGTGACGTTAAAAAAACAAAACAAAGATAGATAATATTTTATTAATTAATAAAAATAAAAATCTTAAGGGATTCTTAAAGTTCATAAAAGAGAACAATTCTGACATTACCATTCCGTTTTCCGTTTTCACATTTGTAGTATTTACGTCCATTTTGAATTACGCACGTGCCACCTGTTAAATAACTAATACCAAACTAAATATTGATTATCATATATTAAAAAAAGATCAAGTTCTTTTAACTGATAATATGTTATCTTATATTCGATGTATAGTATTTTTTAGTACATTTTTATAAAATTGGTAATACCGATTCACTTTGTTTAAGCAATCAATGAAAAAAAAAATTATGTAAAGTTCTAGTTTTAACTAGACCGTCAACATTTAGTTGATATTTTTGTATCTTTGTTTTTTTTTATTATTTTTTAGCATCACACTGACACGCGCATACATAGATAGCACTGCAGACAGGCGGGCTGATGGAACCTGGGAACCTAGTATTAGGGCACTTTGTTCTCATTAAGACCATTCCGTTCCTCACTTTCCGTTGACTTCTGGAGGTTATTGCGTATTAAATGTCGGATCTCAACGCCGCGTTCGACCTCTTTACAAGAGCAAAGTAATGACAACATTAAATGATTCATTTCCTCGAGTGAGGTCGCACTTATTCCTTACGCCTGCGACAGGTCTCTGTTTATTTATACAAAAACAGGTAATACAGGTTGTTTACCTGTATTATTTTTTAAATAAATCAATTATAAAATACTACAAATAACATACAATAATCACAAATTGATAAAAAAATCACTAATGGCTTATATTATAACAAAAAATTGTACAATCTGAATGATCTAAGATGTAATCGATTTTTTTATTCATTATTAAATAACAATTATTTTTTTCGGCTTAATTTCTGGCGTGGCAACAGATCTTGAAAAATGATATGTAGGGTAATACTGAGTAAATGCCCCAATAATATAGATAAAATGGTTTACAAAAATGAAAATTGGGAATACGTTTTTAAATACATTCAGCAAACGCCATCCACTCTTTTGGCATTTAACTTGGGGCAGGACATTTTTTTTCACACTTATGAGCAAATATATATACAGCCGACGCAAAAAATGCTTGAAAGCTTAACATATAAATGTTTATTGCTTTGCAACTTTATAAGTACTGCCGGACCGTCGTTTTCTAGGACCATTTTGGCGTATTTTCATTCCCTTGTTAGATAATCTCTAAATAGATCTAGAACCTAAATTATCGTCTTCTAGTAAGCTATAAGCACACATAAATAAATATAACTCTATACTGCCATGTATATATATTTAATGACAAAAGTTCTTTCTTCTTTGAAATATGTGTTGGTGAGTTTTATATTTCACTAGCGACCAGCTCGCGGCTTCGCCCGCTTAAATTTGTGAAGTTTTGTTTGTTTAAGTACAGGGAATTACGTTCCTGTTTTAATAAATAATGTATGCTTGCAGCGCACTTAAAACTTATAAAGTGAAAATTATTAAAGCCATAGGGTGGCATTTTCGGTTTTCATTAAAATTATTAAATATTATTATTGGGGGCATTTACCAAAATAGTTTGTTGGTTTTTCTGTTTGTCGACTTATCACAGAAACGACTTAACCGATTAAAGGAGCGAAGACGCGATCGCGGTGCGGGAGCGGTAAAATCAGTTTAATTCTTTTTATTTACTTTTTATTGTAACTTTCGTCATGTATGAATGGTGTAATGATTAAACTTATTATAAGAGATTAGAATTTGATCAAAATACATTTATTTTAAGATAAAAATTAAAATAACATATAATATCTTATAATAAAATAACGTCAATTGTCAGTACAATCTGTTGTAGGTGAAAAACTTGTTTTTTGAAAGATTTGACCCGCATTGAAAAAAGTTTACGGTAGAACAATCAAGTATTTTATATTAGTTTCAGCTTCATACCTCCACGCAGTCTCGAGATAAACAGTCTCCACAGACGGACAACAATGTTATCCTATAAGGGTTCCGTTTTTTTCCTTTTCAGATACGGAACACTAAAAACCTAATAAAAAAATAAAAAAAATCGGACAAACGCAAGTCGGGCTCGCCCATCGAAGGTTCTGTACAAATATAAGTCTCGAGCTCTTCTGTCTGAAATTCAAGCTTTTTTCGAGCTTTCATCCGATATCTCACTTGAACTAGCGTCCTTAATACCAAATTTTGCCCACCTATTATTTTTTAGGATTTAACCACAGATGTATAGTTTTCAGATTTTTTCCTGAACTAGTACTCTCTGTAGATGCTACCTGCCAAATTTAATAGTTCTAGGTCAACCGGAAGTACCCTATTAATTTTGATTCCATTTATTTAAAAAACGTTGTTTACGATGTAAGCGGCCATATCTTCTTTTAAAGTATAGTTTGAATTTCATCTCAATATCTTCATGAGTTTCTGAGATAAAGGCTCTTGACAGACAGACAGACTGACGGTCAACAAAGTGAACCTATAAGGGTTCCTTTTTCCTTAAAATGTACGATACCCTAAAAACCAACGACGAGTATAATATTTACATACAATTCACAATTCAATATGGAAAAAGAAGTGCATGCCTCTTAGTTAAACATAGCAGGCCACCTCCGTGTCACGTTTTCGAGGTCAGCTATACCTCCAAGTCTTGAAATGCCACAAATTACCATAAAAATGTCGAAACAGTGATATCGAGTACTTTAATCGAACCTCGACCTCTTTTGTTCGTTTGCGTTCTTGCAGGTCAACGTGCAGATCAATATGTGATAAAGTAGCTTATGTTATGATAAGTAGAATTTGGTATATTTCTTTAGAATTTTTTTATCTTGGCTCATCTTTCAATTTTAGCGGAGAAAGAAGATTTAAAGAAATATGCATTGCCTATTTTAGAGACATTGTGTTTTAGCTGACGGAACTCAACGCTGCGGTTTGTTTTACCTAAAATAATATGATTTAAATACATAATTCTCCCAAGTTGGAATCGAACCCGCAATAGACATGTAAACTGTACTGTACTGTGAGAAACTTTCTAACTCAATCAGAAAATGTATAAAAATTTGAACGTAGCGGGACTCGAACCTGCGCCTCCTGGAAACCGACCAGGCGCTCTGACCACTAAGCCATACGTTCTCATCAAGCTACATCGAAATTTTTATATGCTTGTTACAACTTATTTATGTTGTTAGTATCTCGGTAGGGAGATTTTTACAAATTTCCGCTACCCAAAGATAATTACTAAGAATTATCGTTTGGCAAGAGAGAATACTATTTTTTTTAATATTTTTTAAAGATTTTTAAAGTGTTATTCCGCACTTAGGAAAGAAAAATACTTATTTAGAAAACGTATAAAAATTTGAACGTAGCGGGACTCGAACCTGCCCCTCCTGGAAACCGACCAGGCGCTCTGACCACTAAGCCATACGTTCTCATCAAGCTACGTCGAAATTTTTATACGCTTGTTACAACTTATTTATGTTGTTAGTATACAAGTTGTAGTGCGTTAATATTATAATTGTTTTCAACTTTATGCTGTATATCTTACATTGTAGGGTGGACAGAGAGAATCTAGTGTCAAGACACTCTGTTATTTGTTTTGTATTCATATTTAATATATTGTGTTTGAGTGGCGGAACTCGATTCCGCGTTCATCTTGCCGGAGTGGAGGAATGATAATAATTAATTTCTGCACTACTGTTGCTGCTTTTCACAGTTGCACAAGCTTCCAAGTGTAAGCGCAACGGTTGTGAATTCGATTTCGTTTCGGGGGGATGAAATATTTAATGTTTTTTTTCTCTGGTAACGAGGCAAAACAGTGACGCGGCGTTGTGTTCCACCACTCCACCACTCAACACACAGTGCTTCGAAAATCCGGCAGAAAGTGGGAAACGGATGTATCTTAATGGAAACGGGGTATCTTAACAATATGTTTCCCTGAGCGGGATACAGCGTGATGCTAACAAAAACAATAGCTAATATCCTAAATAATATATACATATATATAAAATTAATCAAGCCATATAAAAGCTGATTAAACGAAACAATCATATTTCCTGAATAATTAACTCCATGTGAATTAAATACTTACTACTATGTAGGAAAGTAGCGTAGCCGGTTTAATGCGCATGTTTTAATATTTAAATTCATTTTGCATGAGACGACGCGTATCCGATACTGTTAAAAGGTATATTTATTGTTGTTTTGTGTTCAATTTTTTAAGAATAGTTCAATAGTTTAATTTTATTAGAATAAATAAATCATCTTCACGTCTTATCTTGCACATAGCCGGGTAGGCAGAGGGAACCTAGTTTTAAGCCACTCTGTTGCCCACTATCCGACAAATTTTTCGAGGCATTACGTGTTGAGTAGCGGAACTCAACACCGGGCTTATACCTTGGGTGCCAAATGAAAATATTACGAAATAATAACTCATTCCCTCGAGTGGGAATTGAATTCACAACCAATGCGTTACAGTTAGACCTTTGTGGCCCTGCGCCACGATGGCTTCAACTCAATTTACAGTTTGGATAAACAAAACGTGTTCACAGTCAATAAAAATAGTGGAACTGCTTGACCAAGGCTTAAATTCATGATATCTTGCCATTATTGTTAAAATTCCAATAATATTTATAATCTATAATATTTTAAAATTATACGTAGCATTAAATAAATACAAATTGAAGCCTATCGTGGCGCGGCGGCACACAAACGCGTTTTAAGTTCGATTTCCACGCGAGGAAATGAAATATTTAATATTTTTATTTTCTTCGCTCTGGTACATTCCTCTGAGTGGGAACTAAAACCATAATCATCGCACTTACAGTCACGCTTGTGGCCCTGCGTCACAACGGCGTATATTTCTACTATGTATATAATTTTAATATTGTACCTAGTTAAAATCAGATGAATACTGAATTTTATAAGTAATTTTAATAGTTATATCAATAATTCGCTCGTCTTGCAAATAAAATATTACTGTGTAGCAATATGAAAAATAAAAAAAAATGTTTAAATTTATATAAATCTAAAAAAATATGAGCTACGAGTATTTATTATACGGCATTGTATTTCATATATGACGTAAGTACAATAGTATTAAACAAGATGTAAGGACAAACTAATTTACCTAAATAGTTAAGGATAATAATATCGTATTATATTTCTCACTTAAATACTAGGCTCTCTTTTTCATCCAAACAATGGTGGTAGACAATCTATATTAATTACTAAGAATTTGTTTGTTTGTACGCGTTAATCTTAGGAACTACTTGTCGAATTGATAATTTTTTATCGTGTTAGACATTCCATCACGTTAATTGTTTCGATGTAGTCCACAGCACCAGCAGGGTTGCTCTGAGGGTTACTCCGGACACTTAGAATCAGTCACACACAACTCTTATGCCCCTATTTATAAATCGCTATCAATTCTGAGATCGTTCCCTGTCCGTTCGACGGCCGCAAGTCGAGGTTTGTGTCCCGTATGGGACGCCCTTCAAGCTTAGTGCTTACAATTTTTCAGGGGTAGAGTATTCTCTTCTTTACCCACCCGGTGTCGCTGTAAAAGCCAGGAAAGCTAACAGTGTTAACCTCAAGTTCGAAAAAAAACCTCTGAGCTCAATCTTTAGATGCCCTTTTCATTCGTAGATATATAAAAATATTATCTCAAGATCGATTTTAATGTCGGAGTTGAGAGCTATTTATAAATACATATCATAGTAATTTCTATTTGGCCATGAAATCGACGCCGTAGGTAAAAGCTAGTGTCATATACTATAGAATTTACAATATACAGTACACGAACCGTAGTCGTCTAGGTTTAAAAGTCATTTCACTTGAGTGTTAATAATTGAGGTTATTAACCTCATACAAGCTGTTGCCCTCAAACTAGTCTTTTTACCAATTTGATTGCAATCTTGTTTGAATAAATCAAACAGCTTCTCGCTGTATCCTGCATACAACAGGGTAGGCAGGCACTTTCTGCCGATTTTGGATGCATTTAGTCGCAGAACTCAACGCCGGGCTTTTGCTTTCGTGCCAGAGCGAAGAAATGAAAATATTAGTAGATAATAATTCATTCCTTATAGTGGTGATCGAACTCACAACCGTCATGTTACAGTGCGCTGCGCCACGCCCTGCGCCACGACGGCCTAAGGCGACGCACACAGGTGAAATTTACACGATTGATGGCCAATATTCAAAAAATAAAGTTACTCTAATTAAAAAATAGTAACTTAAATTACCTACAAGATTTCTTTATCTATCGTTGGTTGCTAGTAAAAAGCTTCACACTTTTTATTTTATTACTTACATAGATTCAGTCATTGCTTGAAGGAATGATTTAGTATTATTTTGCATTATTTTTAAATCACGTTTGATATTTATTTAGTTGATATTAGAACTAAACCATTATGGATTCTATACCTTCAGGTAAACGTCTTTACAAAAATACAATAAAATAGTTAACATTCATTAGGATTGCGAAGAAACGTCGTTTTAAACTTAAGGCGATATTTCATTAAATTATTTTTATACTTATAGTAAAAATGTTTATACTTTACCGCGCTTAACCCGTATTCTTTGATTATTTTAATAGTAATTTCCAGTACCTTTTATATGGTACTAAATTTGACTGCATCTACTTAATATTAATAACCACTTTCAGACGATTCCTATTATACTAGTAGTATACTAATTATCCGAAGAAAATTGGTAAATTTTTACTCGATGGATGAATGTTCTCAAAAACAAGTAAAGTCTTATCCTCAAGATTATATATTGAATACATAAATAAATCTTAAAATAATTAAATAAATCTTTATTCTTTACCCATTAAATTAAAGCAATAGTTAAATGTAAATATATTTATTATAATATTGACCAACTTTTAAGTGAATTTCACCTGTGTGCGACGGTTTGAATATTTACTATTGTCGGACGAACCAACAAATCAGACACAAAATTCAGCTTTTATAACGATTTTATTTACTCTTGTTATATACAATTCTATTCTATTTATATACAATACTTTAATACTAACTCTAATAACAGGTTGGCTCGACAATATCTTACAACGTAATGAACACGACTGCCTTTTTTTTATTGCTGTTGACCTGGTCTTGACAGCGTCACCGGGCGTCACGTGTCGTTTGTGCTTTTATTGGAAATCCACTGGAAAAGATGCAGCACACTCTGTCACTTAATACAATCGGTAATGGAAACAATATCGTCCTCGTCCTCGTAATCACAGTGACAACTATTAATATAAAGGGGATATTTAGAAATAATGCCATATATAATATAAGTAAATTATGCTAACAGCTCAGCCATCCTGCTAACCGTGAGTCCCTTCGCGATTTAAGAACAGCTCACAATTGAATAGAAATTTTAATAAAAAAAAAACTACTATCCAGATCCTAAAATTTAATAATCATAAATTTGCTTTTTTTGAATTAGGTCAAAAATGATTTCACTAACATGATTCTTGCTTAAGTTTGATTTATCCTTAACCTGGAGTATTTTCCATCGATTACCCTTAACTTTGTATATTATCCATCCATTATCCACTCTTATTACACACAATACAATTCTATTTATATAATAACAATACTTTTATACGAAATCTAGTAACGTTTCCTCTACTGTATTTTAGAATGTAACGAGCTCGATTGCCTATTTTTTTCGAATTGGTTTTATTGCTGTTGACCTGGGATGGTCTCTACAGCGTCACCGGGCGGGAGTATCTCACCCCCTGAAGAAAAAATACGAGCTTTGATGAATATATATTATTTTTATATGTAAATAGTAGGTGAAATTCAAATTCTTTATGAGTTTCCTCGAATCGTTTCTTAATAATATAATTAGAGGTACGGAATTTTCGCAAAATAAAAATCACCAATTTCGCATTTGTATTTTTCAAAATTTTAAAATTTCGCATAAATTTCGCATTATACTTTCGAAATTATAAAATTTGGGTAAATTAGGCATTTATTAAACAAAAATACTTGTTTAGTAATTTTATTACTAAATATGAAAGTAAAATTTAACAAAATACAAAATTTCAAAGTACAAATCTTAACATTAAACAATTTTAATTAATTAAAATATAACATTGTAGAAATTTCAAGATTCGACTTCTTAAACGTCGTTTTTCGGTCTGTTACGACGACATTGTATATGCTGAAGAAGGCTTCAGCGTCCACGCTGTTGGTTGGACTCCAAATACTCTGTAATGCTGCTTCAGCAAAGGACGGAAAGTTGCATTTGACAGCCAACAATATGTCCTTTATATTGGGGTTTTATATTAATAGACCGAAGAATTAACCTATGAAAGTGCGCATTCCCATCAATTAGCTCATTTTGAGGAAGTTCTTGGAAAAAAGGAATTTCCAAAAACTTTCTAGCAATACGTTTATATTTAATTTGGTTGAACTTGCAGCCACAGATGGGCAAAACAATTGGCCAATGTGAAAGAAAGCCTCGTTCGTCTTATGTTAGTTATAGAAGGTTTATAGAACTGTTATGAATACGCAATGTTATCGAACGTTTCATAAACTTATGGAGCATTTTAACTAATGAACGTTTTAAACGTTCTATAAGGGTTTTTTATGAATAAGGCCATAACAATCCATCATACGAACATTACAATACATTTCGCATTTATTCGCATTTATGTGTAATTTTCGCATTTATTCGCATCTATTTCGTAAATACGAAAATTCCGTACCTCTAAATATAATATTTTTTTCCAAATAAGTATATATCTATTACTATAGAGCGATATTGAAAGTATAAAAAATATGAAATTTTATATTTGAATTTGTATTTTTTTTTACATATAAAGTACATTTTGGAACAGCAATTATTATACGGTATAATATTTCATTTATGACGCAAGTTTCATAATATAAACAGGTTATAAGGACAAACTAATTTACTGAAATAGTTTATTTAAATTACGTAAATGATGGCAATATGTATTTATAAATTGAAATTTATCTCTCTCGGTTCTCTTTTATCAGTCCAGGCAATGGTAGTTGACAATCTCCGCCTATAATAATATTATATGAAGATTTTGTTTGGTTGAACGCCCTAATCTCAGAAACTACCAGTTTGAATTGAAAAAAAAAATTGTGCTAGATAGTGTATGTATTGAGGATCACATTGACAGTTTTGATGTGATCCACTTCCATATAATCTCAGTTACTTCGAACATTTAAAATGAGTGGATGATATACAACTCTACTTAACTATTTCCATTTGACCATGAAGGCGAAGCCGTAGGTAAAAGTCATCAGCTTCGACTCCCACTCGGTGGAAGGAAATCTATATTAATATAATACAGCGGAAGAGTTTGTTTGTTTGTTTAAACGCTAAGATGTCTAGATCTGCTGGTTCAACTTACGGTTTTTTTTATTTTGTATGAAAGCAGTATTCTTCAGGAGTACTATAGACTAACCGCAACAATATTACGGGTCTGCAAAAATAGTTAATTATATGTCAGTACGTTGTATGATAAAATCTATTTTATTAGTTCTAAAAAAGTCCCCGCCACCGTATATCTTTATAGCCTTATAAATAAGTGACAATAAAGCATTTTGTGACAAAAAGTAATTGAATATTGCAAGGTAGATATTTCATCGATTTTTATTGGACATGTATATTGAAACTTAAAGCGAAAGTTATATCACCAGCAAGGAAATTTTGTGAAGATAATCTTCGGCTTTTATAGCATTTAATTTGGATGTATACTTTTCGAGAAAATGTAAAATTAAAATAATACATCATTGTGTTTACGAACGCAAGCCTAGGTCCGACTTGCGCGGAGGGCGCCCTTGTCTCGTGTCTCCTAGTGCTTACACTTTCTCAGAATTATTGACAAATTGTTCATGATAGAATGTATCAATCTGTTGGCAAATGCATCATAATAAAAGTATGCGAGCGAAGCCGCGAACGGGCCGCTAGAATTTAATACTTTTATTTCCTCTGGTAACGAGATAAAAGGTTGTGTTGGCACCATTCTACACGCAGTGCCTCAAGAATTAGACGGACAGTGGGGAACAGTGGGTCTTACATTAGGTTCCCAGGTTCCCACTAAGTACCATGCTATGTGCGGTTAACAAAAAAAAATATTGTACGGGTCACTGTCGTCTAGATTTAAAAAAAAATCCTTTGTTAACATTCAAGGCTATTAACCTCAAATAAGCTCTTGCCCTCAAAATAGTCTTGTTTGAATAATTACTGTATTATGTAAAGAATAATAACAATAATATAAAGTATATTTGCATGTTAAATCCATCGTAGCGTAGCGGCACAAGGTCTGACTGGAAACGCGATGGTTGTGGGTTTGATTTTCAGTGAATATGTTATTGTCAATTCCTCGCTATGGTAAAAAGACAAAGCGCGTCGTTGTATTACGCCACTAATACGCAATGTTTCGAAAATTGGATAAAGAGGGAAACGGAGTGTCGGTACATTATATTCCAACTGTTTTGCTATAGCGTATGAATTATAATAAAGAGTGGAGCCAAAAATTATATTTGTATAACATCTGCGATCGATTGTAAATATTACAACAGTCATATTCCAAGTAGTTTAGTCGAGTTTAACTAATATTAAATCGTTACTATTATATAATATATATACCTATTGTATATATCGATTTTATATCACTTAAAAGATAATCGATGTCTCTGAGTGTAGGTGCTAATGTCACAGTCAATATGTTTGAATTTTTTCTTCGATAACTGATCATTAGGTTAGGCTATGTTTAGAGCCAAAGTCAGCCTAATAATTTAAATATCTAAATGCTTTATTTTTATAGATTTATTCACAATAATATTATAAGATTTGTATAATGAAAAAAGGTGTTAAGGTCAGTAGCGCAGGGGCTGTAGCGTCCGATTGTAAACGCGACAGGTTGTAGGTTCGAGTCTCACTCGAGGAATTGAAATACTTTATATTTTCATTTTTTCGCTATGATGTTGAAGCAAAGTTCCGCCACTCACTAATGTGGAGCAGAGTGTCTTATCACTAGGCTCCCTCAGTTCACCCCGCTACACGCGGGGTACAGCGTGCCGACTTCTAAAGGCATTGCGTGTTGAGTGGCAGGACTCAACACCGCGCTTTGCCTCGACACCAGAGCGAACAAATGGAAATATAAATTTAAGTAAATATTCCATCTCCTCGAGTGTGGATCGAACCCACAACCAATCGGTTTTACAGTCACACTTTGTGCCACTGCGCCACGACTGGCCTCCACTGGCGACTGGTGAGTGTATTATTAGATATGATAATTTAGATCCAGTTTATTTGTTTTGTTTATAATTACCATGTTGTTTTAGAAGTCGTTCAACTATTATAAGTTATGATTCCGGGAGCGTTGTGGCGCAACTGTGCTGCGTTTGATGGTGAATGCGACGGAATTAGACTTCTTAGGAATTTAATTGAATTTGAATTATATTTATTTCATCTTAAAGACAATTTTATGAAAAGTAACAGATTATTATTTATAAGTGGCTGTCCGCCTTTATTATTCATTTAATAAACAGAATTGACTGACAACTATAATTACTTCTAATATGTTTTTTTACCACATTTCTATAAGGATTTATGATTGTTTTGTGCAATGTATTATACTTCGTATTTATAATAATATATTTTGAACATAGGTACATAAAGCTAATTATTTATTACACATATATATTTTTGTAACATTACGTTCTTTTTACCTATGTTATGTACGTCTTATCATTATTTGAAAACTCTGTTAAATGTGCTGATATTAGTGAATAAGTGTGAGAAATCCTTCAGTAACAGCCTTAAATGTTAAATTATTGATTTAAAGGATTCATAATATTCTTTGTAAAATGATTGCATTTTAACTCCTGTACAGTTTTTAAATTAGTTACATATATTTTTAGCTAAATGTACATACAATGGTAAATATTTAGTTATTACAGAGTACACGTAGAAATATTGTTTTTGGGCACTTTTATATAGATTTATTTTAAACGAACGAACGAACCGAAGAATCTATGTATTTACTTAATATTTCTTTGAAGATCAAGTCGTTCTTTATCTCTGTTTTGAATTAATTACGATTTAAACTTAACTGTTATTATTTATGAAGGTAACCTTCACCAACAATTCAATTTTGTTTACTATTATTAATATTGTTTGTACTCTGAACAATAGTGCTTCAAAATATTTAATTTATCAACAGTAAACCAATATAACCAAGACGATTCGAATGTCGTTCTTCAGCCCAGAATCTTACCAGCGCGATTCAGAAAATGATGCTTTAGGCACAGCGCCATTTATTGGGCTTAAAGTTAAGCTGTAACTGTTTTGACACTTAAAAAATGCCGTTCTTATGTTCATATTATACAGTTAAAAATATAAATTTATTACAAACAATTAAACATTTATTATAAGTATAATTGCTATATAATTTTCGCAGGCAAATTAATGCCTTGAGTTCATTCAAATGACGGTAACTTTTTTTTTAATGAACCGATTTTGATGAAACAAACTTTAAATGTTATGCTGAGTTTAAAAAAAGCAATTGGTGAAAGTTTAAAATAAATTGGTTCAGTACTTTAGGAGATTAGCGTGATCATACATACAGACGAAGAAATTAAAAAATATATTTTTGCATTCTATTATTCTTTTTTAATGTCCCTCTATCCATTTGAGTCAAAATTACTAATACAAATTTTACAAATATATTTTTCTAGTGAAATGGCTGGTAAAAACACACATTTATAGCTGTTGTTGTTATTTATAGCTGTTGTGCTTGTGTCAGAGGTCAAAGAGCGAGGAGTCGATAAAAATGTTCAACACAAGGCCCGCACTGTTTGCCGCACTGCGCTCACCGCGTGTACCTTCTAGCTAGTAACGATCACGTGGCTGTATAATTTTTTATAGTTTTTTTTATTTATATTCTTTTTTTATTGTAGGCAGACAGAGGGAACTTAGTGTTGAGACACTCAGTTTCCCACTTACCGTCGAATTTTCGGAACTCAACGCCAAAACTTGTCTCGTTTCCAGTGCGAAGAAGTGAAAATATTATATAAAAAGCTTTTACAATACTTGGTAGCTACTTAAATTCCACTGAGAGGAAATCGAAGAACATCTCTTTGTGGTGGGACTCGAACTCACAACTTATCACGTTTACAGTCAGAGGCTGTGCCACTGCGCCACGACGACATATCTAAATATTCATATTTCTTACAACTTTCGTAATTTTGCTTTAATTGTAGCCTGTTGGGTAAAATAGCTATTATCAAAATTTCAGTTGTGATGTAAATAAGCAATATATATTTGAATTTTATTTTAAATTGACATTGATATATTAAATATTTAATTTTAAATGTTTAACTAATTTTCTTAACCAAACATGAGAATATTTTAATATGAATTTACGCTATTATTTTTATAAAGATGATGTAATCGCCTTATTTATCTTGTACGTGAGGCTTGTCTTACTGTAAAATATTCTTATTTATATTTTCTTATTAAATTTTAGAGAGCAGTCGTGGCGTAGGGGCATAAGTATCTAACTGTAAACGTGACAGGTTGTGGGTTCGATTCCCCCTCAAAAAAAAAATAATATTGTAATTTCTTCGCTCGGGTCACGAGGTGAAGGCGCGGCCTTGAGTTCCGCCACTTAACACGCAATGTCTCCAGAATTGGGCGGAAAATTAAGAATGGAGTGTATAAACACTAGATTTCCTTTGCCTACCCCGCTATATGTGGGATACAGCGTGAAATTAAAATATGTGTGTGTTTATTAGACTTTAGCTAAACTAGAGTTATATTTATATTTTAAATGTAATACTTGCGGCGTTGAGTTCCGCCATTCAACACGCAATGCCTCCAGAACTTGGCGGAAAGTGAGGAACTGCTATGTACGGAATACAGCGTGAAGCTCAAAAAAAAATTAATAAAACAACACACAATCAACGCGAATTGCTCCCTTGAATTGTTTCATTGTTCTTGTCAATGTTAAAATAAAAATATGTAGTTAACATTTATGACACATTTACATGTATATTTTAATCTAAATTGTTTTTTTAGCTTCACGCTGAATTCCGCATATAGCTGGATAGTCAAAGGAAACATGGGAACCTAGTGTTAAGATACTCTGTTCCTATTTAGACCGTTCCGCTGAATTATGATAGCATTGTGTGTTAAGTGACGGAACTCAATGCCGCACTTTGCCTCGTTACTAGAGCTAGAGCGAAATATTAAATATTTCATTTCCTCGAGTGGGAATCGAACCTAGAACCTGTCGCGTTTACAGACGCACGCTTGTACCTCTACGCCACGACATATTATAGGAGAAGATGGTATTGTGGCCCCCGCAGGTATCGTGGCCCCCTTTGAAATTTGTTATTAAACTGTTGTTATTAAGAATTATTAATTATTATTATATTTATTAAGGATCACGCTATGCTGTGGAACTTTTTTAAAACGAGACATTAAATAAATAAAATCAGCTTCACGCTGTATCCCGCACACAGCAGGGTAGGCAGAGGGAACCTAGTATTAAGACACTCCCGTTCCCCACTTTCTGCCGAATTCTGGAGGCATTGCGTGTTGAGTGGCAGAACTCAACGCCGCGCTTAACCTCGATACCAGAGCGAAGAAATGGAAATATAAATTTACGTAAATATTTCATCTCCTCGAGTGGAGATCGAACCCACAACCAGTCGGTTTTACAGTCACACCTCGTGCCGCTGCGCCACGCCTGGTCTCAAATATATTAATATGACAATATTAAAATTATACAAAAAAATTTTAGAGAAGGCAGCGTAATACGAATCAGTTTAAAACCGCACTAGTCAAATTTTTTTAATGTGCTGCAATTATTTCAATAATTTTGTAAATATCAAGTCATAGCTGCAAAGCGTTCAACATTACGCTTAATAAACGTTGTCCTACAGGATTTTTAAAGTAAATATGCATAATATTCAATGTTTTATATGCAATAAGTCTTGTTAATAGATTCTATGATGTTGGTAATTTGCCCCCCTCATATTGCTTGTATTATGATCCCGGGGGCATATAACATACAGATATAATATATTTGTATGGATTTATGGATATTTTACTTGACAAAGTTTGTGGTCCTCAGCTATCAAATTGTGCGAATCTTTGCTATCAGGAAATAATTGTGAAAGACGAAAAAATCCTGGACGTGGAAGCAAGCGTAATGATGGAGAGGACGTCGCCAGCAGCTCCAGCCGGTAACAAAGAGATGTGATATCTAGTAGTAGCTCCAATAATGAAAAATCGTGAAACTCGTCTAAATGTGATGAAAATAACCGTCCTCGCCTAAGGACTCAGATATAATCGGAATATTTTTTGACAACTAGTTATTCTAGCGAAAGACTTGGTGAAGAATGGATTCGGCGTCAAATCTATAACTTATGGACTCATACAGTGGCTGTGCAGACGAACTAAATGTGCGATTTTTGTCATTAAGTTCAATACATTTAATTTGACTTAAAAACTCAAATCGTTAAATTTGCCTTTATTCGGAATACATATTTTTAAATATTTTGTCGCATTTTTTTTATTAAATCATACACAGATAAATAAATATGAAAACTGGTGATGTATTATTTAGACTTATATTCTTTTTACTTTTCATACTGGACCTCAAAAACAAAATGGGGGGGGGGGGGGGTGTAGGCATAACCACGTTTTCCCTATATAAATTAAACCTTTTTTTTCTTTAATGTTTTTATGGGAATCGAACCTGGAGCCGGCTAATTGCCAACCATACTATAATTACATACAGTTTTAAAATGACCCTATTACGTAAATTTCTAAAAAAATATTTATATTTAAATATATTATTTATTAATAAATATTTTTTATTACAAAACAATAAAAAAAATAAAAATATAGCTGCTTTGACATCATTGTTATTTTTATTCCATTTAGGTATAAATAAGGAAAAAACGGTAATTACACATTACTAGTAATTAGCACAATAGATTTTTCAATGAACAAATCGTGTATAGTTTTTGTATCAATTGTAAGTAGATACAATATTTGCTGTAATTGTTATAAGAAAAAAAAAGTGGAAAATAAATTATCTTCAAAATATTTTAATTTTATAATATTTGTTACTGCTGTTAAATACATATACATACATACTTATATCTCCCTGTATTTATGTATTATCTCAACATTGGCGTTGAGAATTTTGCGGAAAGAGGAGAACAGGTTCTCAGGTTCCCTCTACCTACCCGGCTATTCACGGGATAATATATATCTAATATATAATCGTTACCTAACGGAGTATTTGAATCTGTAACCATAGCATAAGCAAGCATTTTCAAATCGTCAAGTACATAGAAATGTCAGTAGTATCCTCCAATAATTAGTATCCACAGATTAAATAAAACCGTGCCAGGTTATATAATTAAAGTTGCCCTGATTTAATATTAAAACGACGTATAAGAAGTAGTTACAGTATCTTTTGAATAAGTTACTCTCAAAGTAGAAATTAAATTTCTATGTAGGACTAAAGAGTATAATGCCAAAGGCAAAGTAAACCTTATTTTTTAGAATATAAGGTTATTTTTTAATTACTGTTATACTTTTTCGTGCGTCCACATGTTGGATGTGGCAGTACGAGTTTATACCGTCGCTTCGTTAGACGCGTGTGATGGAAGCTCAAATCCAAAAAAAAAAAAGTTTTTTTTTAATTAGTGTCACAGACATATAGTTATTAAGTCAAAGTTGAATGTGTGTAAAACAAAAAATGGTAAGTTGGCTATGGTTCTTTTTTTATTTTTACTTTTTCTTATTTTATTTCAAAGAAATCAATCTATTTTTGTGATGTTCTGTCTATTATTAATAGATTTGAAATACGTATGTAGGTTGCGAATTACTGCTTTCTTATAATAGCACTGTCGAATCGGCTTTTCTAGCCGCTAGTTTTTATTTACTGCTAAACTAAAATTTTATTATAAGTAATATAATTTTATTATAAATTATAGTATAAATCATAAAATTTTATATTATAAATAATATTATTTTCATGAATAAAAAAAATAATATTTTGATTTTGACAAATTAATTATTTACCAGAAATTATACATTACTGTTTACTAGAGTACACAAAACCCTTATAACGTTATTCACAAAACAAAGCGCGAAAAGGAACATCTCACGAAGTCAATGTACGAATAAATATAAATAAACCATGCAGTACGTACGCAGTAGTGGCTCAATTGTTACAAACTGATATTAGCACAAGATTGCTGTGGATTCGAATCTCAACGAGCATGTGAGTAGGAAGAGGGGAGGCCGGGTGGTCCGTGCCTACCCCAGAACAGTCTGGTGCCCATCCCAGTAAATTTTACTAACAAATAATTTGCCACGGAAAATTAAAAGAACAATGTTTACACGAATATGTTCAAAGGTAAACTCTAGGTCATTCCCAGACAATAGCTTTAGATACGCCTATGCCAATGAGGATGTTTATATACATATAAAAAGTAAACGTAATAAAATCTTTGATTTTCACGATTCACACATTTTAAATGAATCTATTTAAGCGGATTAATCACTTATATTTTATTTTAGTATTATAAATTCTAATATACATTTTTGGAAACCCGACGTTTCGAATACTTTGCAGTAGTCTGTGGTCACGGGTAGACATAGGTCTATATAATAAGTTGAAGTCTATATAATAGTTTAATTTAAAAAGTAAGCTTACATTGATAAAGAAAAAAGAGATATCGTTTTCTTTATTATCTAGATACCGAAAATAAACGCCAACTGTACAAGCTATGGTGCAAAACCGTTGACTGCATTGATTTTGTTTGTAGATACTTGCGTATGTAACAACTGCATTGATTTTGTTTGTAGATACTTTAAAATGAATATTTTATAAATATATGAAAAAGTCAAATAATAAAAATATATTAGTTTCTAGAGGCCACTCGTAGCGCGGAGGCAAAAGCGTGCGAATATAAAGCCACGTTGTGTGGGTTCGTTTCTCACACGATGAAATGAAACGCGCGGCGTTGAGTTCCGCCAATCAATTTGATTACTTTGAGTATCGGAATTCGGCGGAAAGTGGGGAACGAAAGTGTGTTAACACTAAGTTCCCAGATTCCCTCTGGCAACTCCGCTATGTGTGGTATACAATAAATATAGAAAAAATGATGATGGATGGGTTATTCCCTATGCTTTCGTTTTTAAATCTGGTGTAAAAAATACTTTTACGTCACATTGACCCCAGTCAAACTTGCTCGATAACAAATGAACTCATGATGTTTACTTATAATATATTACGATATTGTCTAATTTTTTTGTTGTCTTGGTGTTAATATAAAGGTACAAAAAAATCATAATCATAATATTGTATAGGTACAAGGAAGACTTATAAGTGCTAAGTCACTCCATTCATCGCTATCCTGACTTATAGGTGTGGCAGGTCAAACAAAACCGGCCATATATTGAGACAAAAAAGGATATTATTTTAAATATATAATATATTATGTATTTACGTATAATATTTTGAGGCCAATCGTGGCGCAAGAGCACAAGCGTGAAACTGTAAACGCGACAGGTTGTAAGTTTGATTTCCACTCGAAAAAATTAAAACATTTAGTAGTTGAGTTCTGTCACTTGACACGCAATACCTCCAGAATTTGGCGGAAAATGGGGAACGTAAGTGTAAGTGTAGAATACGAACGGAGTATCTTAACACTAGGTTCCCCAGTTCTTTCTGCTTACCCTGCTATGTTCGGTATGTAGCAAGAAGCCAAAAAAATATATAATTTCAAGAGTAAAGTAAGTCAGGGGGAAGACCTTGGTTGACTTTCAAGAATACAGTATTGATATAACTGGAAGAAGGTCATGTATGATTAAAAAAATGGGAAATCCATGTATGTGGAGATAGATGACAGTGGACGACGTAAAAGAGGTATCTATGCAGAAACCTTAGAGCTTGGCGTTTCGCCCTCTGGCTGTCCTGATAGGTATAAAAACTAAATTAATGAAAAAGCATTAGTTATCAGCGTGCATAAACTACGATATCTTAATAGTACGATATCTGGATAATTTATTCCAAATTTATAACTTTTTCTATAAAATAACTTTGTAAGTACATCGTACATAAATACTATAATAGATCTATATATTATATAATATTTACATATTTGTATAAAAATATTTAAAAACAAAATAGAAAATTCTTAAAATGATTTATAAATATAATCATAAATTAAGTTATTAACCTTCATATATATATTTTTTATATATAATATAATATTTATAATTCATAGAAGTCATCACATAATATTATGTTCGTGTTACACGCTATAGTCGCTATTGTCGTTAAATTGCAATACGCAAATGTACATACGTATGTTTACAATTTTATATCATTCTTCAGCCTTTTGTATTACATTGAAATTACTTTGTTTGCAAAATGATTAATATTCATTTGAATTTGACTTTAGTAAAGTCCTTTTTTCTTTGTAGCTTCTTTCTCAGCTCTACTATTTCTTGTAGAGAATGTGGGGAATGGAGTCCGTTGCCTACATTCCGCCGAATTCTGGAGATATTGCGTGTCGAGTGGTGGAGCTCAACGCCGCACTTTTCCTCGATAACAGAGCGAGGAAATAAAAGTATTAATTATTGCATTTCCTCGAGTGGGAGTCGAATCCACAACCGTCTACGACTAGCCTCAAGCAACAAAATAACGAAAGTCCTTGGGTATCGATAACCAACTGGTGTAAAATATAATGTTCCAAACGTCAAATCGTACAAATCAAAATTCGTTGCAACGAAACGTATAATAATTACTTACGCTTATATTCATTTTAATGGATTTCAGTCTCTAGATATGTAAAAAAATTCAAAAATATATAATAATAATGAGTAAGATATTTTTTTTTGCACTGTGGTTCCACCATAGGTGTGTATGTTTCGTCTGTTAATTTACATATTCTGCACATATGACCGCTCATTTAAAGTTAAAAAAATTACCGTGCAAAATACAATTTTACGATTATAGATTCTGCTTCTATGGCAAATTGCGAATTATAAAAAGTTAATTTTATTAGCCATGTTGCTATTGTGCCTATATCAGAAATAATGAAGCGTTTATTCATAAATATGATTTTTAAATAAGTTATAAGCAATTTTTGTGCAATAAAAAATTGCCATATGAAAAAAAAATATATAAAAATATTGAAGTCTATTCTAAGTAGATGTAGACTAATTATAATAGAGTATGTCCTTTCCTAATGTATAATGTTAATTTCAGATCACCAAAAGACATTACTTGTAGAGAAAAAAAAACTTAAGCCAAAAAATTATGTTAGAGTACATCGAAATATTAAAAATAATTATGAAAATAATATTCATTGACATCGTTATTTTGAGATGACGCGAGGGTCAAGTACAGTTGTGACAAACAATTGTGACCATTAAAAACATTTCCACAGATAATAAAGTTTTGTCATATTGATATTAATTTTTGCGAAAACTTTTATTAGTAAAGCCTTTTTATTCGTGTTGATTATTTATATGATAATTAATTATGAATGTTTTATATATTTCTTGAATTATGTTTTCTTATTTTATTTTTCTTTTTTTGAAAATGATAGTGAAACCAATTTTTCGGACGTCCACATCGCGACACATTTTGATATGGTTGTTTGTTACATAATAGACATTTCTATTGCCTAGTGAAAATTCAGTTTAATGTTTATTATTATTAGAGGTTATCTCGACTAACTCTATATTTTTATAATATTATTTAACAACAATAAATATACAGTGGTATTCGTTTTTAAGAAAGTACTAACATCAATACCCTAATATTTTTTATGAAATTTTGATTTGAAAAACAAAATAAAATTCAGATGTTGTCCAGATCCCATACAGTTTAATATGATCGCAAAACGGATTTATATTAAAATCCATATTATAAATATACGCCTTAGATAAGAATAACGGAGAAATAAATCACTGAGGTACTATCAGGCCCACATGATGCGTCACTGTGGCAAATAAATATTTCTACTATAAGAATTAATATTTATAATCGGAACGAGCACGAGGCCGTTGATCGCAAACATATGGGCATATGTGACAAACATACAAGCGATGCTATTTTAGCTGAGCTTTGTACATGTTTAAGTAAATAATCATTTACATGACATTTTTAACATTTTTAAAGTGTTAATCCACACTTAGGAAAGAAAAATACTTATTTAGAAAACGAATAAAAAATTGAATTTGAAAAATTTTTTAAAACTTTTATATGTTTTCTAAATAAGCATTTACATGACAGTTTTTACATTTTATTTTCGTTATTTTAAAAGTGGTTCTTCTCCACTAAGCGGTGTAGGTATAGGATCTAGTCTTGAGATACTTCGGATATTGATATTGTCACAGCGCAATGGTTGTATGTAGGGTGATATTATGATCACAATCGGGAGAATTAATTATTTATATTTCCCGGCTCTGATAAGATCAAACGCGACGTTGAGTTCCGCCGCAAAATGTCTCGAATTCGGGTGGAAAGTAGCCAATTTAGGAAGACAGTTTAGTAGCCAATTTTTTCCATTCCTTTTCCACCCCAAAGGAATGGAAAAAATTGGCTACTGAAATCTCTCTGCGTAATATACTATTAGGTAAAGTGTGACACTGTTAAAAAATAGCAGTTGTGCACTTAACACAATAATAATGTTTAATTTTTTTACTACCGTTCAAGACGAAAAGAGAGTTGGACGGTTTGCAAAGGCGCGGGTTCAAATCCCGCTACCTTTGAACTATTATACTTTTCCTAAAAAAGTATTTCTTTAAAAGTAGTTCTTTCATAATTATAGAATAACACTTAAACACCACTCAATACGCGATGCCGCTAAAAATTCAGTGGAAACTGAGAAACGTAGCGTCTTAACACTAGGTTCACTCTGCTTACCTGATATTAGACTTAAAAAAACCTTTATTCTTTTTTATTTTCGTTACATAGTGTAACTGGACAATAATATGATGATAAATAGCTTATAATTGAACTCTGCGGTTTTAAATGCGGTCTATTTGAGCATTATAAACTCTGTGAACATTATACAACTTATTATGTTTATTAATAATTTATGTTGTCTTTGAAAAATTCTGTGATACTGACAGATTAAAATATTTAAATAAAATTTTATTATTATTATTTAAGTACTCATTTAAACGTTAAAAACATAAAAAAAAATTAATGCAGCGGGATTTACCACCACTAGCGTATCTTGGGGACCGATCCTAAGACGGTATCAAAAAATATTTTTTCTTTCCTAAGTGTGGACTTGCCACATTAAAATTTTAAAAAATGATTTTATTTGTTTCTTTAGACTGATATTAAAAATACAGCAGTAAATTTTTTATCTTGTTTCTTTGTTTATTCAATATCAGGAGAAAAGGAGAAAAGAAGAGCACATTATTTTGAACATATACATATGTATACAGAGTGTTTTTGTCAGCATCACTTTAAGCTAAGCCACAGTTTTAACTACTCTAAAATTAGGCTTCTAATACAATATTTTTTTTACGAAAAATGAATGTGATTTTTATACATAATAAATCATAAAATTACCGTTGTAAAATAAAAGGCCATTTGTCAAGAACGACGCACGCAAACATACGCCTCATTCCGAAATCGAGTCGTAGGTATTGGCAGCAAAGTTCAAAGTTGTTTAACCTTTAGTAGTATTTTTGTAGTAGTATGTGCTTACGTTATTGGTATCTATGCGTAACTGCGTCACACGAAATATAGATATGGATAAACATCGTGAAATGAAAAAAAAATCCTACGTCTCAACTGTTGAGGTATCTTGATTAATTTCCTTAGGTATAGGCTTAAAATATTTTACCCTATATGCTGTTTCCGTAAAAGGAGCGCTGACACTTCCACCCTGTAAGTATAAAATATTACTACATTTTTTGGCCTTGTATATTTAAAAAAAATACAAAAAAAGATAGGAACTACTAATATAAATCGATAGTTCACTAGTCAGTACATCGTCTACCCCGTATAAGAAGTAGCGGAAGTGGAAGGTAATACATCTTCCCGCGTTGACCTCGCGTGTTGTTTGGTGCAAAATAAAGAGTCGTTGTCAAACTGTGGAAAGGAAATCTTTTTAAAAATAGTCAGTCCTCTAAATGTAAATCGAATCCTTGACCGTTGCGTATACAATCAGACAATTTACATTTACAACTGCGTCACAATGATATCTAAACATTTACATATTGATTTAAAATGAAATTATTTTAACCGTTTATATTTTGTTTGTAAATGCAGTTTCGAAACTACATTTCAAATATTTTTTTTTTCTTCATAGTAAACCCGTGGCCACATCATTAATCTGAAACACGATTAATCCGATTTAAAATAGTTAATTTTTCACGTATTTCTCAAGGGGCGTCGTGGCGCAGAGGCACAAGCGCGACTGTAAATGAGACGGTTATAGATTCGTTTCTCAATCGGTGAAATTAAATATTTTCATTTTCTTGCTATAGTAACAAAGCAAAACGCGGCGTTGATTTCCACCACTCAAAGCGCAATGCCCTAGGAATTTGGCGAAAAGTAGGCAACGACGCTTCGTCTTAATGAGAACGGAGTGTCTTCGCACTTTACCATCCATTTTCCGCACAATTTCGTACTGGCGGTACATTATGACAAATAACGGTGTTGTGTACCGCCAGTTAGCAGATTGTATGCATATTCCTAATCCATATACCTATATATAGATATGAACTATAATTTTGTGAATATATTGAATAATTATGATACAACCCAGCCATAGCAGCTCTTATTTAGATTTACATACCAAGATAAGCTTCGTTACAACAAGCAGCTTTCTAAATTTCACTTCCTTAACAGAAACAAGAATCTATAGACATATCTATATTGACTTTACATAGGTATATTTAAATATTGTTAGTTAATTTTATTTTTTTTTAGTTTTACGCTATATCCTATACATAGCACGGTGGGCAGAGGGAACCTGGGAACCAAGTGTTACGCTCCTTTCCCATTAAGACACTTTCGTTCCCCACTTTCTACCGAATTCTTGAGGAATTTCTTGATAAGTACTGATGTAAGTCTCCTTTGGAAGAGGAAAACGTAGAGTTTTAACTCTACATTGATTATCGATATTAATATAATATCGTTCACGAAAATATCGATAACCAATAAAATTTAAAAAGTATAAATATATAGGATTTTATGAGAACTTTATAATTGTGTCATAAAAATTCTACAAACACTGATAACCTTTTTAATTATTAAGTTAATGTCTCGATATAATAATAAAATTAAGATGTAATTCGTGGGCTTAATAAATATTTTTTATTTAATTTATTATTACCAAAAGACCTGAAATGTTATGGAGTGGAATCTAAAAATACGGAATAAATACAAAATTAATTCGATCTTAGGTCTAAATATGGTATATTTTTGGGGTTCCGATGGAACATTATAGCGCCGTGGAAGCGTAGTCAAATGTCGAGGCTGTGGGTTCGAACGTCACTTGTGAAGATAACATAGGGTATATTTTATATTTAACATCGGATATGTTGTCTAGATGAAACATTTTGTTATTGTTTATTAACAAGGTATTAAGTATAAAATGCGTTTGTTCCTTCATGACTAAGAATGGACTAAAATTTAATTGAAATAAAACAATATATTATATAAACCAAAAATATTATTATACACAAATATTTATTTTTGGGACTTCTACTGTCAGTATTTATACCGACGTTAGAAGTCCCAAAAAAGAAATTAAACTTCCTTTGCTATGTTTTGAGGAGCTGTCAAATGTTTATACACGGCTACGGCACATAGCTATTGTTTCCAATACCGTCGTTGAACCGTGTGTTAAAACAAACTTATCGCGGCGTTGAGTTTCGTCACTCGATGGGCAATGTCTTCAAAATCAAAAAGAAATGCGGAAAGTTGGGAGTGGAGTGCTTTAACACTAGCCAATATAAAATTGGATACCACAAAGTTGACATAAAGGATACATAAGAGGCCAGTCGTGGCGCAGCGGCACAAAGTGTGACTGTAAAACCGACTAGTTGTGGGTTCGATTCCCACTCGAGGAGATAAAATATTTATTTAAATTTATATTTCCATTTCTTCGCTCTGGTGTCGAAGCAAAGCGCGGCGTTGAGTTCTGCCACTTAACACGCAATGCCTTCAGAATTCGGTAAAAAGTGGGAAACGGAGTGTCTTACACTAGGTTCCCTCTGCCTACCTTGCTGTGTGCGGGATACAGCGTGAAGCTGAATAAGAATTATTTATTTTAGATATAAGAATCATTAAAAAGTGCAATAAATTGTCTATAATGTCAAACGATCGCCGCCGGATGTGTACTGCAGATAAACGGCTAATTGACCCGTCCCTACAATTACTGCATCTGCAGTTGCATGTGTGGTCACGCGATCTATTCGTAGACTATATACATTATAAATGAGCTTATAAATACTAAGCCCTGGTCGTAGATTCAAATCCTTTTCGAAATGAATATTTTGCTATCAATTAAATCGTTTGCTGTCTTATAAGATACCTACATGGCGCTGTTATAGCGTAGTTGCGTTCTTACTTGGCTTAATGTTCATATTTAAATTACTACCCTCGTCAGGTGAGATAAGGCTCGGCGTTGAGTTTCGCCATTCAATACGATATGTCTCGGAAATTAGATGACAAGTGGAGAGCGAAATATCTCAACACTAAGTGATATATGACTGCCCAGCTTCATGCAAAAAGTATGTCTTTTTTTAGTTTCACGCTGTATCCTGCACATAGTAAGTAAGGCAGAGGGAAATCTAGTGCTAAGACACTCCGTTCCCATTAAGACACTTCTGATCTAAAGTGGCGTAGACCTACACCGCGTTTTGGCTCGTTACCAGAGCGAGGAAAATGAAAATATTAAATATTTTCATTTTACAATCATAACCACGATATATAATCATGAAATTTTAACATGATATTTAATCTACACCATCATCTTGTTCTATTGTAAAATAATAAAGAATTATTACGGCATATTAGCATTTAATCTTTATATAATCCGTGATAGCATCATTGTTGGCTAGAGGCCGGCCCTGGGCCCGTCCGGATGTGAAATACATTTCTATACAAAATGTTGTGTTTACGTAAAGTTACCTAATGTTATTGTGTGATTTTTTTGATTACATTTTTTTTCTCTCAGCTAACTTAGTGTTAAGACACTCCGTTTCCCACTTTCCACCGAATTCTGGAGGCATTGCATGTTGAGTGGCGGAACTCAGCCGCACTTTCCTTCGGCACCAGAACGATGAAATGAAAATAGTAAATATTTCACTTACCCCGTGTACTTTGTCGGAAACTCGTTTCCTAAATGATTTAATAATTTTAATTTCGATTAAAGAACTTTTTTTACGCTTTACGCTGTATCCCGTACATATCAAGGTAGACTGAGGTTCCCTGGGAACCTGNATATATATATATATATATTTTGCAATTTTCCATACGAAGTGCAAAGAACAAATATAAAATAGAAACAGCTTTTTTTTAAATGTCTCCAAATATTAGAAACAATTAAAATAAAATTCTTTTTTATATCTCCGACGATTATTTTTTTAAAACAGTGTGAATGGTAAGTTTGAATTATTTATTTCCCGCCGCTCTAGAAAGTTAAGGCGCGGCGTTGAGTTCCGCCCCTCAACAAGCAATGTCCCAAAATTACATGGAAAGCGCCCGGAGTGTAGTAAACTAGATTCCACCGCTTACACAAATAAACGGGAAAAAACGTGATATTAAAAAACGATCAAGTGCGAGTCGACTTGCCCACCAAGGGTTCTGTATTAATTTTAGGATTGTAAGTCAATGAGAAGTACAACTTAGTTTTTGGAGGTGTGCACTCATTTTGTATGAAATGAACTACTATAAGTTTGTAATCATTTTTTCAATAGATATTTTTTGATTGCGTTTAATATAAATTTCAGCCTGATATCTCCACGTGATCCAAAATAGATGATCTTAACAGACGGAGAACATAGTGTTCTACTTTCTGCTTTTGAGGTACGGAACTCTAACCTAAAAAACAAGCTATATATTGTATAAAGAAAATGTGTTTTATTTCAATCGCTTGTGTACTTTGGAAGTAGGTATAAAAATAACATACTCGTAGATCGTTAAATTTAATTTTACCTTATACGTGGAATGGAAACGTATTTAAGTATCTATAAGGAAAAAAACATATAAGAGTGCAGAATAGTTTCACATTATATAAATAGATTCACTTGTTTTCTCTGTTTATTAAATTTAGAGGTTTCTTACAAAACAGTCGTCGCATTTTTCTTTTCATAATTAGCATATCTTTTAAAGATTTTAGGTACTAAAAATATATTCCAAAAAAAATCGGATAACATAAAAAATATGATTTTTACAATTTTTCAAGACAGTTTAATTAAATACATTTTTTTATTTAATTGAAAATATTTTTTCTATAAAAAAAATGTTCCAGAAGCTACATTTTAGCATTTAAATACGAAATAAATAATACAATAATGTTAATAAAAATCAAAATTTACTCGTACAAGTCGCAGCAATAGTATCGTGGTTGGCATGAAATATAGTGATTCCAAACATTAGTGTTAATTGATCTTTGATTTAATATTTTTTATCACGAAAACAAAATAAAATTATCTGTAAAAAAATATTATGAAATATTTAAATATAGTGTTCATTAATCATATTTATAAGTTACTTAAAAAAATGAGGCCAGTCGTGGCGTAGCGGCACAAAGTATGACTGTATCGACTGGTTGTGGGTTCGATCCCCACTCGAGGAGATGAAATATTTACTTAAATTTATATTTCCATTTCTTCGCTCTGGTGTCGAGGCAAAGCGTGGCGTTGAGTTCTGCCACTCAACACGCAACTTCTCCAGAATTTGGCAGAAAGTAGGGAACAGAATGTCTTAACACTGAGTTCCCTCTGCCTACCCTGCAGTGTGCGGGATACAGCGTGTGAAGCTGATTTAATTTGATTTTACTTAAAAAAATATATCTCGAGAACATCTTATTAATGTAACATTAATTACCTCATCTGTTAAGATAAGGTTATAAAAAGATAAATACAACGTTTATCTAGCATTAGAAAAAAGTAGACTAAGATTATAGAACTAGTAATAATAATTTATTAATGAGTCACGTCTTTATAGAGGCCGGTTGTGGCGCAGGGGCACAAAGTGTGACTGCCAGTTTTGCCAGTCAGCACGCAATGCCTCCAATTTCGGCGGAAAGTGGAAACCGGAGTTTAACACTAGTTCCCTCTGCCTACCCTGCTGTGTGAGGAATACAGCGTGAAGCTGATTCAATTTAATAAGTTCTTTGGTTTTCACGATTACTACACATTTTAAATAAAACTATTTTAACTGGATTAATCGCGTATATTTTAGATTATAAATTTTGGAAACCCGACGTTTCGGACACTTTGCATTAGTCATACACACACAGACAGACAGAAGATGGACGGACGAACAACAAAGTGATCTTAAGAGTTCCCTTATTTTCTTATAAGGTACGGAACCCTAAATATAATAAATATTTATCAATTATCCATTTTTAAATTCAAACACGTGCCAACTAAGCTTCTATTGATATATTTTTATAAGACAATGTAGCTAATTTTATGTTTGGCTCAGACAACAAAATAAACGTGCTTAACTGTTATATACTTGACACGGCCATTGTCATTGTAAAACAAACATTGTCGGCCATGCATAATTTTTAACGTGACATTTAGTGTCCATACAAAGGAAGGATGAAAACAAAATGTCATACATAGCCAAGTTCAGAGCCTTGAAAAAAAAAGTTATTGTCAATATCGAATGACAGGTGCAGCTCGTGACGGTGTATGGACTTAGAGCATAAGTTAGTTTTTTTTATTTTTTTATCGTATAAATATACTTTAGTAATCAATACTTAATACGTCATGTATACAAAACATAGAAAAAATGTATGATAAAAAATGTGTCTGTACAGTGATATATTTGCGAAAAACTAAATAAGTAATAGAATATGAATTTATGACTTTAAAATTTTTGTCTCTCTGTTTGTACTCGCACATCTTCTGAAATACTGTACCGTTTTGAGTATTTTTTTTTAATGAAGTTCAGACCTAGACTAGACCAAATTTGATTTCGATGACTTTCACACCTGCTGTAGAAACGTGGTGGTCTGCTAACCTGATACTCCCTACTTTCCGCACAATTTTCGATACTTGAGTGAAGGAACTCAAAACCGCGCTTTATTTTGTTTATCTACTGGAGCGATGAAATTTAAGTAATTTATTATTTCTAATACGAATCGAACATACAATCGTCGCATTGACGCTCACTGTGACGTTGCACGAAGACGTCCTCAAATAACAGTTTCATTTATCAAATCGTTCGGAGAATAAAATATATTATTTAAGAATTTATCAGTAACCTTTATTCTCTGTATAATTCAAACATAAGTGTATGTGAGGAGCTTTTTTATGATTGTTTATAAATACACGATACAAATGTTTGGCCGCAGTGTAGGCCGATGTATTTACTTGACCTAAATGCTATATATTACCTATTCTTTAGAAGGTGAAAGTGAGACATGTTTATTGTGATAAATAAAAATGTTAATTCAAATATTAATACATTTTCATTTACTCGCTCTGGTAACGAGGCAAAGCGCGGCGTTGAGTTCCGCCACAGTGGCGTAACACACAATGCTTTGAGAATCTGGCGGAAAGTGAGAAATGGACGTGTCTAAATGGGAACGGAGTATCTTAACACTATTATTCATCCCAGACAGGAACAGTTGCAAAGATATTCCTTATAGATAAAGAAGTAGTATCAAGACTAACGAGAACGACAGTGTTTGTACCGTTACACGTCCAGATGTTAACGGGTCACGGTGGCATTGCAGAATATTTGTGTACGAGCTCGTAAACCGACACAAATAAAATGGAAAATACTCCAATTTCCGAATGCGATGCAGAAACACCCGAGTCGGTAACCCACATTTTGGTTGAATGCCCAAGATTTGCTGCCTACCGGTTAGAACTCCAATTTCATATCGAGATAGACCTTTTTTTTCGTAAGGAAATCCTATTACGGATACCGGCTTGAGTCGGGACTCGAAGCAGGTTATGTGGGACTCACGGACAGGCAGATGTAAGCCGTCCGAATATTCACTAAAACCTCACGGTGCTCCTTCTCGAGCACCACTGGCCGCGAAACGCAGGAACTAAAATCTTCTGCGAAACGCGGCGGCGGAAGCTTGCACCTTTGCAAGACGTCACGGAGTCAAGGGCGTATGGGTACTCTCGACGGCCTGCTCAGAGTAGCGCACGGGAGCAACCTATGCGAGCCTACTCGGCCCAGTTTAGTAGGCGATCAGCTTCCCCAAGCTGAGCGTCCTCTGGCTCATTAGGCGGCGATCGTGTGCCGTCCTCCGGCGACCCGGTCTCTTGCGGGGGATGGCGAGTTCAGTTTGGCCGGATATCAAGATGTCTATCTTGTCGTTGATATCAAGATGTCTATCGTCTATCTGATCGAAGCCAATCCAAGCATTATGAAATGACTGGGCTCTCCTCGACAATGCCGTAAAGGCTAGAAATCACAAATATATTGCGATTTCGCCTAGTCTGTTGAATGGTAGCACTAAGAAAATCACAGTAAGACGGAAAATCTATGAAGCATCCACGAGGATGATTGGCGACATTTCCTGTCCAATAGTGAAATCAATAGTGAAAAAAAAACCAACTTGTTCAATTTCTACCAGATCCCATAATCAGAACTTAACCAAACTTTCACCAAACTATCCTCGAACTATACACTTCGACTTTCCTTTCCAATAAAAAAAGAATCATCGGAATCGGTTGGCGTAATATTGAGTTACTTGTCCATTTATCGCGGACGTACTTAATGCATATTTAAGACTTTCTTACAGATGCCATTGTCAGAAATGGACAACGGAAGCACAAAGTTTTGAGATAACAAACATAAAAAAAAGTCGAATTAATAATCTTCTTTTCTTACAGAAGACGTTTATTAAAGACGTTTATTATTATTCTTGGCGATATCGTGGTCCAATTGATAAAAGTGTAGAATGAAGAATTTAAAATATTTCCTTTTACCGGGTAGGTCTGTTTAAGCCCACCGTTGTAAATGGACTGGGTTATCGCTAGTTTGTTTCTGTCTAATCTTATATAATACGGAAGATATGATATAGATTATATAGATTAGCAAAGCGCAAATTTATTTTTTTTAAAAATATTGAGGAGGTGGCGCAGGGGCACAAGGATATGACTGTAACACGACGGTTGTGGGTTCCATCCTCACTGGAAGGAATGAATTATTATTTATTAATATTTTAATTTCTTAACTCTGACATCAAGGCAAAAGCAGCCGGGTTTTTGATGATGAGTTCCGCCATTCACACGCAATGCTTTGAAAAATTCGGCAGAAAGTGAGGAATTAAGGTTCCCTCTGCCTCTTCTGTAAACGGGATAAAGCGTGAAGCATTTTTTTTAAATGTAGAGGTTACATTATTAAAATAATAATGTCATCTAGAAAATACATCTGCAAATGACGAAATCAAAATAAATAATTAAAAAAATATATTACAAGCGAAAATTTCAAATGACAAAATCAAATTACTTTTTATTTAAGAGTAACGCCATAGAACTGTACTGCACTCTTACTCCTTGTACTATGTACGGTAGGTAGATACTAGAATACTTTAGAATTCTCTTTACACGAACTTGTCTAGAAATGTTTGATATTCGTTACTTTTGTAGGCAACCTTACTTTCTTAGAACCTGATCTTTGACAAAATTTTCGACTTTCTTTATTTCAAAGCTAAAACGCTATATGTATTGGCACAAGTTTGAGTGCAATAATAATTATTTAATCACATACTTCATAATTCTGTACTTAGGCCCGTATTTATAAACCGCTCTCATGTCTCAGATCGATGTTAAGAATATGGGCGTATATAGATATAATTTCTGGGGTTAAATGTAAATTAATTTTTCAGGGCATGTTTTTTGTAAGCAAAAGTTTTGGGGTTTGCACCAGGCTATTCCGGAGTGGTCATGAACCACCCGGCCATTTGAGATGTATTTTTCATTCTCAAATTACAAATCTAATCTAATATTTTGTTTTATTTTAACGCATTCCGTGGCAGGTTTAGAGTGAGGCAGTAAGCAACTAAGTAGTAATCAGCTCATAATTTTACCCTTTACGTAAAATTTTTAAAAAATCCTTTTTTTAATATTTTTTTTGTAGTTTGAATAATTTAAAACATTATATAAAATATACAAAGAACAAAATATTAATATAATAATCGCGAATCACAACAAATATAAACAACAATCAGTGAGCATTGTGTTACATCGAGGTGCTTCACCTCATCAAAAAAAAAATAAAAATAAATTAGCTTCACGCTGTATCCCGCACACAGCAGGGTAGGCGGAGGGAACCTAGTGTTAAGACACTCCGTTCCCCACTTTCTGCCGAATTCTGGAGGCATTGCGTGTTGAGTGGCAGAACTCAACGCCGCGCTTAACCTCGACACCAGAGCGAAGAAATGGAAATATAAATTTAAGTAAATATTTCATCTCCTCGAGTGGGAATCGAACCCACAACCAGTCGGTTTTGCAGTCACACCTCGTGCCGCTGCGCCACGACCGGTCTCTCACCTCATCAATTTACTATTTTCTCAGAGGCCGGTTGTGGCGCAGCGGCACGAGGTGTGACTGCACGAGGTGTGACTGCCTCCAGAATTCGGCAGAAAATGGGGAACGGAGTGTCTTAACACTAGGTTTCCTCTGCCTACCCTGCTGTGTGCGGGATACAGCGTGAAGCTAATTTTAAGATAATTATTATATTATAGCGTGGTGATAGAAATAACGGTAATAAGTTATAACGTAAACATTGGCTGAGTTCATACAAATAAAATTAAGTTTCAAAAACTTAATCAATAATACATATGTACTTATTTTTCTTAAAATAATAATTGGTTAATTTTTTTTTCATACATCTTTCACATTTCGTATAAATCGCATTTTAATAAGTTAAATAAATATCCTAAGATCTATTTATTTTTCTTATTAAAATGTGTACATATGCGTGCTAACGCGCAAAAGTTTTTGGTTGGACTGATCATCAGTCTGACTTACCGTGTAATACCCGCCGTCAATCCATCATTCAGCCATCAGTCTATACGTGATCGAGGTCGTAGACCGAATTGACGCCAGAATCAGAGTATAACCACTGTCTTACAAATAAATCAAAAGCCAGAGGGAGCCTAGTGTTAAGACACTCCGTTCCCTACTTTCCGCCGAATTCTTTAGGCATTGCGTGTTGAACGGGGGAACTCAACGCCGCGCTTTGTCTCGACACCAGAGCGAAGAAATGAAAATATAAATGTAAATAAATATTTCACTTCCTCGAGTGGGGATCGAACCCACAACCAGTCGCTTTTACAGTCTCACTTTGTGCCCCTGCGCCACGACCGGCCTCTCACTGTTTGTGTTCTCACCTATTCAAAAAACCATGAGATGAAAAAAAGTTACTTTTCAGGTCACGATTAATGGTGTTGATATATTTTAGAAAAATAATTATAGAAGTAGTACGCTGATAGCACTATAAATAATATTGTATGTATTTTCCCTTTGACCATTTTCTTAATTTTTATTAATTATTTATTAAATAGTTGACATGTAAAAACACCCAAACATAAAAGCAAAATATGTACAAAAAAAAATCAAAACCGATAGCTCAATCTGTTTTGAATACATTTTAGACACTAAGCTTAGGCGGAATATTAAGCATGTATGAATATATAATTAACCTATTGTTTCACTTATAAGTATATAACATTTTTATATATGTTATCTGATATACAGAATTAATATTCTATTACTAAAACATTTGAAAATGTCGTGATGAATTATATGTATTACTAGCGACCCGCGCGGCTTCGCCCGCTTAAACTATACGAATATTTATTAAATATATTTACGAAATTATTTTATTTTTTTAATTTTCAATAGAGAAAATATAAGCTTAAATAATCTAAAAAAACCGAAAAAAAATAATAAGTAGACATAAGTAAGGAAAATAAAATTCTTAATATTAGAAAAAATACCCGAGAAGGAACAAACAAAATAAGTAAAAATAACTAAAGGAAATTCTTAATATTAAAAATAATATACAATAATCTCGAAATGGTGGTAATTTCTCCACTTTAAATATTAGAACAGCATATCGGTTGCGCCGCTCGCACGGAGATAACGTTGTGTTAAAATTTAAAAATGCTTTAGGTGCTGTTACATCTTTTGGTTAGCGAAAACTAAACTTAAGGGGTCATGCATCACTATATCAGAATTTCTCACAAAAACTCGCCATGAACCGTTTATGCTCCCTTGACGACGTTATGGTGTAGAAGTGTTGGACTCGTGATGATGTTGATGGTCATAGCACCGAATGGTTTACGCTATCGAGTGGAATGCATGGCCGATTTCCAGATTATATCCGTTGCTCCAGGAAAGTCTCCGCCTGCGATGCAGGAGAGTGTGGTAGCTTCAAAAAATACTGACAGTAAAGTTGTGGTGCAATGGTGTAAGCTAGTAGTTAAAAAGTGTTAATTAATTGCTTGAAATATTTATAACGCAGTATATACTTTCATTACAAGAGAAATAAATGTTCCATTTTAAATATAAATTGATATAAAAAATACATTTAAAAATATTAAAAATCACTCTTGCGAGGGTGGGACAAGGACCCAAGCCATCGGTGGCTATGGCTCCAGAGAGAGGAACCTCCTCACAATAAAAGTAAAACTGCTTCCGGTCTGCATCCGGTTCTTGATCCAACAGCTAAGCAATAACCTCTTAATATGGTCGAGGCTTCTCGCTATTAAACCGCTATCGGCACAGTGATAGTCGCATTGACATCCCACATGGCGGTAATCTCATGGGCTAAGTCCAAATATTAAGATATTTTTTTTCGGTTTTCAAGAGATTGTCATCATGTGGAATAGTAACGTCGACAATCACTGCGCGGCGCACCACAGTACTAATTATTATCAGTATTAGGTTATTATTCTTTTTTTTATGATTTTTTTGATCATTATTAGTTTTCTATTATATTTGTAAGTTAATTTTAGTTCTTTTTTTTTACGTAACTTACAATTATTAATTACAGTTATTTCCCCCCATCTACTTGGCTATTTACATATTACAACGTGATCTGTCACGAAGTAATGCGCAACTGACATTATATGATACGATGGTCGATATAGTATATTATAGGTTATTACTTGATTGCATTAGAAAGATGGCTTTTGTCGGATATTTTTAATAATTATGTTATTTAATTATTATTTTCATCATTTATTTATTTTTATTTAGTTACTGTCCGTAATTTTGGTTTGGTTTTATTTTTATTATTATTAGTATTGTTATTATAGGGGCCGTTCAAATATTACGTAAACAGTGATTTTGCAATCATTGACCCCCCTCCCCTATGTCATCAAAAATAAGCAATCCTCTTAAAAATATTTCATTGAACACGACAAAAATAAGCAAACCCAAGACCTCCCCCCCTTCAGTGCTTACTTATAATACTTGAACGGCCCCATATATTCCTAATCTATTGTCATTTCATACACTTTTATTCTCTTAACATAAAAAGTGATAGATTGGTGTCACTCTCACTTGCATGGTCGCAAGCAACGTATCCGGGTTCAGGATTCCTATTCTGAATCAAATGGTCCTCGGTGCTTGCCGGCGATCCGCAAGGTAGCGTGTTGTCCCCTCTTTTATTTTCACTATATATCAATTATTTCTGTCATAATTTTTCTTCTCCCCACCACCTTTATGCTGACGATCTCCAAATATATCGTCAATGTACGTTACACGATCTTCCGAATACTACATCAGCACTGAATAAAAAACGTTAGACTTAACTATAAACCCCAAAAAGACTCAAGCTATTATTATAGGTAGTCCAACATTTATCTCTTAAAAACTTACGTGATTTATCGTCTACCGCTTGATGGAACAATAGTCGCTTTTACAGACAATGTAAAAAGAAATGTTATTATTTTGTACTGATTTATGTTTTTTTTTCAAATATCAAATATATATTTAAATAAAGAGTATTTTACTTTACTTTTAACAATATTCCGATAAATTTATAATAAATTTAAATTAAATACGTTAAAATGGTTAGTATGGCTCAATCTTCAAAGAAAATATATACCACCGCGGATTTTTTTTTAAATTTTTTAAAGGACAATATTTTTGTAGAATAAAATTTTTATGTGTTCATAAGGTTAAGTCAGCGCACGCTATGTAAGCGTTCAGAAAGTTTTTAAGTGACCTCTTTAAAACAACGAAATTACTTGTTGTTTAGCGAAGGTTGCTTAGGAACGGTTGTAATTAACATGTTAGACAATAAATTGCATATCAAATAGAAAGATATTTTATTAAATAAAAAAATAAATAAATCAGCTTCACGCTGTATCCCGCACACAGCAGGGTAGGCAGAGGGAACCTAGTGTTAAGACACTCCGTTCCCCACTATCCGCCGAATTCTGGAGGTATTGCATGCTGAGTGGCGGAACTCAACGCCGCGCTTTGCCTCGACACCAGAGCGAAGAAATGAAAATATAAATGTAAATAAATATTTTCACCTGCTCGAGTGGGGATCGAACTCACAACCAGTCGATTTGACACTCACACTTTGTGCCTCTGCGCTACGACCGGCCTCATTAGTATATATATATATCGAGAATATCACAAATATGACAAAAAAGTAGCCTATATCCATCCCAATACTCCCAAGTATCTCTATTTGAAATTTTATCACAATTGAATCAGTGGTTGGGCCGTGATTGCGTCACAGACAGGCAGACAGACAGAGTTACTTTCCAATTTATAGTATAAGTATGGATATGGATAATAGATGTCCATGTTATATATTAAGCGCTGCGTTGAATTCCACCACTCAACAAGCGATGACCTCCTTAAAACAATCTTTCTAGATGTTTTTTTATCATAAATATATTGTATTTTATAACTTATGGTGGAAATCAAAGCCGCGCTTTTTCTTTTATGGTAAGAAAATAAAAATAATCAAAATTTACTTAATTTTTCCGCATTGGAATCGAACTCACAACGAGACGCCGCCCCATCGGGCTCTGACGACCTCTATAATAAATACCTAGTAATAAGTAAACATCTATTATCGCTATTGAAAGATAACGTCAACAAACATCAAAATAATATAAGTATTGATCGGTACATTTAATCAAAATAGAGATGCCTAAAGATATAGGTAATAATACATATGTCCCTATACTTCTAGTCCACTTATACTATACTAGTAGCCCGTAAGTTCGTTTGCGTGTACATAATGAAAAATCCCGTTTTTTCTCATTCCACTATGAATATCCAGGAATCCTTTCTTAGTGCCCTTCTACACTCCCCGAGGATCCTAAACGTCAAATTTTAACTATCTAAGTCCAGCAGTCTGCGCGTTGTGTATAAATCTTTCAGTAACGAAAAAGTTTTATATAAATAGATATACGACTTAGATTCTTTCCTTCTCTTAGGTCTTAGGTATATTCAGTTTTTCTTACGAAACTCAGGTTACCTTACCACAATATAAATATTAATTCCAGACGGATAGGGATTGAAGACATTCATCGTGTATATATATATACATACGAAAAGAACAACGGAAAGAAAGTATTATGACGACATATTATATTACAATTTCCTGACAGCTAGTTCAAAATTGATGATTCCAGAGACAAATCAAAGTGATAAGAAACAGTTAAAAATAATACGAAAAATATGATTTTCTATATCATGTACACATGCAAACATACAATACCTAATCGAAATTTGTTTTATAGATTTCTTGAAATTTTATGTAACTAATGTTGTACCATTTTTAAACATTTTTAAAGTGTTATTCCACACTTAGGAAAGAAAAATACTTACTGCGTCGAACGCATGGCTTAGTGGTCAGAACGCCTGGTCGGTTTCCAGGAGGCGCGGGTTCGAGTCCCGCTGCGTTCAAATTTTTATACGTTTTCTAAATAAGTAATGTTGTACCAATTTTTTTATCATATAGATAAGTAAAAAATATTATTGAAAAATTTCATTTATGGAAAAAAATCTCTTTTTAGCCGACTGTCAAGAAGAGTTTGTTTTTCACGCGTATCTTGTATGTTTGTAAATTTATTAACTACCGTAGGAACCGTTGGAGGCATTTGAGAATTAAGGTATCGCTATCCTATCTTAGATATGATGTTTTGGAATAGTAAAAAGAGAACAAAATGGCGGCAGAATCTTTGACGCTAAAAGTAAGATTCTCACAAAAAAATCGTATAATTTACACGTTCAACAGCAATATGGACTATTTTAGCACCAAAATAAAAAAAAAGTATGAAATAAAACATTTTGAACACCGCACTTTTGTTGATAGACTGCGCCTGCTGCCTCAAGACTGCGATAAAAGACAACTGAAAAGACCTAAACAAAAAGTGTGACTGGAAAACCGACTGATTGTGATGGGTATATATATANTATATATATATATATATATATATATATATATATATATATATATATATATATATATATATATATATATATATATATATATATATATATATATATATATATATATATATATATATATATATATATATATATATATATATATATATATATATATATATATATATATATATATATATATATATATATATATATATATATATATATATATATATATATATATGTTCATCTTCATGTTCTAAACGTGCTATCTCATAATCAGACGATTATGTAAAGAGACTTGCCTAATATGAAAATTATTATTATTATTTTTAAAATCATTGATCGTAATCAATTGAAAAGCATAAGAAATAGCATGTAAATAAAAGAGTGTACGTTTGAAATAGAATACTTGTATTTTTTAAAAATTATTATCTTCATCGATGAGTGAGAGAGTAATAGATAAAGAAAAAATGAGAGTGAAATATAGACATGAGAGTGAAACATGTAGCTGAATTATACTTTATCGATCAATTTTTATTACTTCGCCTTGTGGAATTCGTCAGATTATATATTTTTCCTAATCCTTGAATTTTAATTACTACGCTCGAGAATATTGAGATAACGATTTTTAACAACTTTGTCGCCATGCCTCTCTCTTCTTTACGTCACTTTCAAATTCAAATTTAAAATATTCCTTATTCAAAGAAGATTCTTTATTCAAAATTGTCAGATTAGTGGAATATACATGATAAACACATGCTAAATGTAACTACCTCACTCTACCTTAATTTGACGCGCTCGAGAATTTCAGATGATTAATTTTTTTTTTTTTTTCTTATTAATCTGACCCTTTAACCTAGACGTGCGGCCATTTATATGGGGCTCATATTTGATGAAAGTACTTAACCGAGTACAAGGAATCCCCCAGTATGTAATATACTGGGGGATTCCTTGCCACGCTTTAGTAAATCCCGAAATCCCCACTTCGGCTCTCCTATCATAAACATGTCGTGCCTGGTGCCGTCTCGCGGTACGCAAGCTATGCTAGTATGTATATGATTAGTAGGTGTGTGATGTCCCAGCTCTGGTGTATATAGTAGTGTCGTAGAAGTCGTAGTTGTAGTGGCGTGAAATAATGTAAAAAATATTTGAGAAACGATTGCGGGTGTGTGCCTTGCGCTTATTTGACATATCAGCCGCTTTGCGGTAATGAGCTCGATCCAGCGACTTACATTGATCTCACAAATCAATCAACATCGCGAATTCTAATACAATCTTAATATAAACAAGAGTAACTAGTTTATAGAAAGATAACACACAAACGTCTCAGAAGGTTCGAACTGTTGCAGCCGCGGTCGGTTCGCTTTTACAAAAAAAACTTTTATTATAACTAACAACACTGGGCAGTTATAGTGGAGAGGAAGATAGGACGTGCTCTTGGCTTTTCTTCGGAAGATCTTCGAGTTATGACAAAGTAATATTGTCGAGTTTCAGTTGTTTAAATAAACTTCTGATGGCAAATATCTTGCTAGAACGATACCTTTTGATGGCCTAATTTTAAAATACACGTCTGAACCTCAAAAAAATTTAGGTTAGTCAGTTACATAACGTCCCGTTTACAGTCGCCCCTGCGCCACGACGGCCTGAATAAATTATTACTATTGCCTCGCTCTGATAAAACAAAAGATAGTAAGAAAAGGCGCGGGGTTAAGTTCCGCCAACATGCAATATCTCGGAAACTAGGTGGTGCGTATGGAACGGAGTGCCTTGACATTAGGTTTCCTACGGAATACAGCATGAAGCGTCAAGTCAGAAAACACATCTGGAATAAAAAATAAATATGAATACATTCATATTTTAAGAATACTTTGCTCAAATTCGTAGTGTTAAAAAATATACTAATATGTTTCCAAATAAAATGTTGGCTTTAACCGTTAAGTAATATATAAATGTTTATCCGAACTAAACAAATAAGATCAAATGGCTTACGAGTACTTCGTGGCGTCATATACTAATATTAGTTTGTTTAGTTAAATGCACTAACCTCAAGAATTACGAATTCAAATTGAAAAAAAAAACAAGTTTTTTGTGTAGAGTTTAATATTTACTTATTTAGAAAACGTATAAAAATTTGAACGTAGCGGGACTCGAACCCGCGCCTCCTGGAAACCGACCAGGCGCTCTGACCACTAAGCCATACGTTCTCATCAAGCTACGTCGAAACTTTTATACGCTTGTTATAACTTATTAAATATTTATCGAGGATGACTATGGGTTATATTTGAAATGTATGTAACTTACTACATCTGTGGTCCAAATCACCTCCCGCACGGGAGCCCGGAGCGCGGGCCCATTAAGGACTACGTTAAACTCGCAGGAGTGAGAAATGCTAAAACTCGCTCAGTTCTAGGGAACAGAACGAAGTAAATTATAACATACAAAACATTTTGTTGGTGGAAAGTGTGGAAATTTTATTTGAAAGGAGTCCGTGCGGTTTAAGCATTACCCGATAATATCTCTTTCACTGTGGAAAATGGCTTTATAATGTGTCGTACACAATAGAACTCTTACTTATATCCATAACATAATAACAAACTGCGGGTAAAAACTATATAAACTATACTTTATATTAAGAAAAATATTTGACATAATCATTACGTAGTAAACACATGTATGGCTCTACACATGATGGTTGTGGGTTCAATCTATTTGAGAGAATGTTTGTATTTAAATTATTGGCTTCACGCTGTATCACTGTATCTCACCAATAGCAGGGTAGGCAGAGGGATCCTGGGATTCTAGTGTTACGATACTCCGTTCCCATTAAAATACAGAAGTTAAACAAACGTACCTCAATGACAGGAAAATTATTATTCATTTTTATGTAATTGCCACTTTTTGACATCAAATTGTAAAACCATTTCTTGCTACCGAAGTTTCAGTCACCGATGACAAATTAAAAGCGAATCGTTTATTTTAACTAATTATTTATGGTTTAAACGTATACTAAATATATTCACAAAAAACCACTATAATTAAGCAGTTCTCCTAATTTTAGCTAACTACCAATCAAAGTATTTATTTATCCTTCTCACCTAAGTTTAAAGTTAACGAAGATAAATGTAATTTAATATTTTCATTTCCTCGCTCGTGTAACGGGACAAAGCGCGGCGTTATGATCCGCCACCCAACACGCAATGCCTCAAGAATTCAGCTAAAAGTGGGGAACCGAAGTATCTTAATAGAGAATGGAGTGTCTTAACACTAGGTTCCCAGTTCACTCTGCTCACTCTGTTATGTGCGGGATACAGCGTGAAATATAAAAAAATGTATTTAAAGAAAGTCGCTGTACGATTTTCACACATAGCAAGGGAGGCAGAGAGGACCTGATGCTAACTAATTCACCCCACTCCTCGTATTACGTCTAAATGTTCGAGACATTGCGCGTGGCTGAACTCACACCACGCCATGTCCTCCAGAGCGGAAAGAAATAATAATGCGCCCAAAGAATCGAACCCCCAACCATCACATTACCGTCCCACTGGGACACAACGACGCATTTATGTTAATTAATTATCTATATTCACAAAAAACACCATAATTAAAGTAGTTCTCCTAATTTTAGTAAACTGCCAGTCACATATAATTACTGACGCTGTTTATAAAAAAAAAAACTATTTTAGTTTCCTTTTTAGGGTACACCCATAACGATTGCGTTAATTTCCATACAAATCCATTCACAATGGTTCCAATCGGGCGTGTAGACAATTAAGTTTGTCGCTTTTGTTTACAGCTCAATTTAAAGTTGAGTTGAGTCAATGACGCCGCCGTGGAGTAGTGGCACAGCGTCTTGTTGTAAATGCAACGGCTGTGAGTTCGATTTCCACTTGAGGGAATAGACATGGGTGTAGGAATAGGAGGGCCGCGTGGTCTTTATCCGCGTGGTGATATTTGATTTGAAGAAATGTTTAAGCAATTTTTCGTCATTTTCTTGTTTTAATTGGGCCTAAGGGCGTAGGAATAGGGCGGGGAAGGTGTTGATAGTCCGGGCTCACACTAGAATATGGCTGTGTGCACCCAAAGAAAATTGTTAACAAAAATTAACCTTGAAAAAGTTAAAAATAAACTTTACGAGGACATATCTGTTCAAAGCTAAAGTCCAGGTACCTCTGGAAAATCGAGAATATCTCTGGATACGACAAGATTATGCCATGGCCAAATTCATCTGTTTTCACATTAAATTTTATTTTTTTTTATATTTACAAAGCATATTGTAATTTTAAGATTTTGTTAAACGTATCTACTTAAAATAAATATAATAATAAAATCGTGTGTAAATACGTAACTATTGTTGAATATGTTCTAATCCTATATTGGGGAAAAAACTAATTTCTTATTTAAGTTACTTTAAAAATTACCATTTATTACAGGCAGGCAAATATTAGAAACAGGTGTTTTTTTCCTGACGCGTCACCCGCTCTTGGCGGGACAGGTAGAATGGAGCTCGACGTATGATTTAAATATCATAAAATCGGTTACCATTAAGACTGGTAAACGACCAGGGATTTAGTGACATTGGATTTCAACCCAACGCCCCGTTTTGTTTATTCAAACTAACAATAGAAGTTCCGGATGTTTCTATGTATGTAAATACAAATACTATTCTTTTTAGTTTCACGCAATGTATCGCATATAGCGGAGCAGGTATGAAGAGCCTAGTGTTTAGACACTCCGTTTTTCACCTACCACCCACGTTAGAGAAACTGAGTGAAGAGTAGAGAACGTGAGTTAAGTGGCGAAAAATAAAAATGATTTCAATATATATTATATGGTCATATTGAAAGGAGCCTTCCCGATGCCATTGAGGCACAGCGTATGACTATAAAAGCGACGGTGTAGATTCGATCCCACTCGAGGAAATAAAAATTTTCATCTATTCATTATTTAGGCTCTAGTATCTCCAGTATTCGGAAGTGTCCTAATGAGACCGGAGTGTCTTAATACCAGGTTCCCAGGTTTCCTCAGTATGAGTAGAAGCTCTTAGCATGGTGGGCACTGTCCTCTAAAGTTAAAAGTTGTATTAAGGAACTTTTCGCCACTTTTCGCCGAATTTTTCAAGGCATTGCGTGTTGAGTGATAAAAATCAACGCCGGGGTTTTGCTTTAGTGCCAGAGTGAAGAAATAAAAAAAAATTAAATAATAATTAATTAGCCTGAGTGGGAATCGAACCCACAACCGTCGCGTTACAATCACACTCTTGTGCTACGACGGCTTCAATAATAATAAGTCAGCTTCACGCTGTATCCCGCACACAGCAGAGTAGGCAGAAGGAACCTAGTGTTAAGACACTTCGTTCCCCACTTTCTGCCGAATTCTGGAGGCATTGCGTGTTGAGTGGCAGAACTCAACGCCGCACTTGTGCCTCGACTCCAGAGCGAATAAATGAAAATATAAATTTAAGTAAATATTTCATCTTCTCGAGTGGGGATCGAATTTACAACCAGTCAGTTTTACAGTCACACTTTGTGCCGCTGCGCCACGACTGGCCTCGAATAATATAATAATAAAATAGTTTAATATTGATCATTTGCTCATTCTCACAATATATTGTCAATGTCGACTTATCTCAAATATTATTATTAAACGATCTCCCAATTTCAAGTACCTACAGGGTGATAAAGCAAGATATACATTTTTTTTATCTATACAGGCGTAAATATATCTGTCGCGGCCGACTGTACTCAGTCAACAATCATATTTAGAAGTCCACTGTACTGTATATTTATTTATTTTTTCTAATTTTACTATTAAAATCGTGTGGTTTTTAGTGTTTGTTATTTGAATAACATGATTTTAGACGATCTAGGGAAGCATAGCAAAGAGATTGGGGTACGTTTAATTTATTTTTGTTATTTTAATTTATTTATATTTGTCAGAAATCGTAGATTAATTACTTCTCTCTCTCTCTTTCTCTGTTTTACATTAGGAAAACTCACTCATTAAAACAGTTGACGACGACCAAAAAAATGTTCAAAAAACCATCAGGTAACTTAAAAGCTTTTATTAGGTAGTTACGGGGCCGTCGCGGTGCATCGGCACTAGCTTGCGACTGTAAACGTGACGATTGTGAGTTCGATTCCTACTCGGAAAATATATTTTTTTAATATTTTCGTTTCTTCGCTCTAGTAACAAGACAAAGTTGCGTTGAATTACGCGACTCAATAGTCAATGCTTGGGAATTCCGCGAAAAATGTTGAACGAAATTGTCTTAATGGGAACGGAGTGTCTTAACACTGACTACCCTGCTATGTGTGGTATATATAAAACTAAAAGAATAAATTTAATTTATATATTTGGTGTGAAAAGGCAATCGTGTGTTTGTAGCATTACAAAGAATTTCGCTTTATATTAGACCGAAGACATAGTAATGAACTAAAAAAAAAAATGTTTTTAACAATCAACACTGTACTATCACCGCATTTACTATAAACTAAACAGGTACAGACTTGTCATATAAAGCTGATCAAATGATCAAACGACGTCGTATTTACAAAAATAATTTTGACGTACGGACAGACTGACACCAAAGTGATCCTAGAAGCGTTCCGTTTTTACCTTTTGAGGTATGGAACCCTAAAAAGTGGAATAGATTAGAAATTGGGATACATTTTTTTTCCACGTATACCATTACTTTCCATACCATTATTTAAATATTTCTTGTATAAAGAACTTATACAAGAAATATTTAAATAATGGTATGTATCGTATGTATATGAAAGAATCGTATGTATACTTCAAGCAACTTCAACTGACCTAGTTTATTTTGCAATCTCTAGATACGATCATACGATTTTTCTTTTCTTATCAATAACTGAAATAATAAATAATGAAAATCGATTAAGTGCGAGTCGGACTTGCCCGCCGAAGGGCTTCTCGCCAAGGTAATAATTTCAGAATTCACGTTTCATTCACGTCAACGGGAAGTACGACTTATAAAAGTTGACAAACCTAAGTTTGCGGGTATATGTACTCATTTTGTATGAAATTAATTTTAAATATAATATAAATTTGTATTTTTTTTTTCTACGAAATACCTATAAATTGATAATTACACGCGGTCTGGAGATAAATAGACTTTACAGACGGACACATTAACTATTATATTATATATAATATAATAGATAAAAAGCAACAATATTATTTCCCTACCAAAGTAACTAGCTAATCTAAACTAAGTAAAAAAATGTTTCGTTACACATATACATTTTTTTTCTGTATTTTCTTCTTCACGGTGTATCTTCTTAGGGTAAATATCATAAAGGATCACTCTGTTGTCCGCCTGTACGTATTCTTCTTTATACATTCTTAAATAGCTTTAAAATAAATATTTTTTATTTATTAAGTAAAGTAGGTAAATTGTAAACGTAAATTTAAAATTAAAATCGATTTTAAATACATTCGTTATTATCCGACGCGTCACATTTAATCGAAAGATGAACTTTGAAAGAAAGGAAGTCAGATGGGCCGGCAATAGATTAGAAGAGCAGACAACAGTATTGATTGGAAATAAAATGAGGAGACCAAATACCCAGCAGTGGGTGAAAAAAAAAATTGAAGAAGAAAAAGAAGAAAACATAATAAATTCTTTTATTTTGCAAAGAATTTTAATAGATGCGCCTTATTTGTCCACTAAAATATTCCAATGTTCAAAAACTTAAATATACCAAGATTATAAATTTATAACCTTCCACATCGTGGATACGGTTAATAAGTATAAATCTATCAATTTGAAAATTTAAAAAAATATATTTTATAATTTTAATAAATGTTTAATTTTCTCATAATTTTAGAGAGAACCGAGTGTAAGACACTCGGCTCGCTCTGCCTAAACTGCTGTGGGGATCGAACCCAACGAAAATATATATATTTTTTTAATTTTTAAAGTGTTATTCCACACTTAGAGAAGAAAAATATTATACTTTTTAGAAAACGTATATAAATTTACAAAAAAATAATTAAAAACTATCCCGCTACGTTCAAATTTTTATACAATTTCTAAAAAGATTATTGTTTTATTGGAACTTAAAACGCTCCGCCCGCTCGTTACCAGAATGAAGAAATACAAAATATTTTTCATAATTTTAACTCAGAATGAATTATCTTATTATTTATTATTCCGTGCAAAGTGGAGTAGGTTGAGTAGGAAGGCAGACCCTGGCAAAAGCCGAGATTAATGCCACGAAGAAGGAAGGAAGGATCATTATATATTTAATACTTATTTAGTATACAAATATCGAACCCGCGCCTCCTGGAAACCGACCGACTGACCTGGTCGGTTTCCAGGAGGCGCGGGTTCGAGTCCCGCTACGTTCAAATTTTTATACGTTTTCTAAATAAGTATTATTCTTTCCTAAGTGTGGAATAACACTTTAAAAATGTTTATAATCATTATATATTTATTTCTTATCCAATAATTTCCTTCTTCACCAGGATGTAAAAGAGGAATTGAACAAAAAGGAGCATGAGGACAGCGACGCGCTGGAGGCGGTCCTCACGCACGTGGGAGAACTTGGCAGATATCAGAAACTGCTGTTCATAGGAATGGCTCCTTTTGGTATTTTCTTCGCACTCGTCTACTTCGTACAAATGTTCATAACGGCTACCCCTCAAAGGCATTGGTGTAGAGTACCCGAGTTGGAGCATTTGGACCTAGAATTGAGGTTTGTCAACTTAATTCAAATCAAATCAAATTAGCTTCACGCTGTATCCCGCACACAGCAGGGCAGGCAGAGGGAACCTACTGTTAAGACACTCCGTTCCCCACTTCCTGCCGAATTCTGGAGGCATTGCGTGTTGAGTGGCAGAACTCAACGCCGCGCTTAGCCTCGACACCAGAGCGAAGAAATGGAAATATAAATTTAAATAAATATTTCATCTCCTCGAGTGTGGATCGAACCCACAACCAGTCGATTTTACAGTCACACTTCGTGCCGCTGCGCCACGACTGGCCTCAACTTATTTAATTTATTTTATTTTATTTATTAACGAGGTTTTATTAATATAATAAATTAAATACAAATGAGGACGTCGTAACAGGGGTTCAAGCGCGTGACGCGACGTTTTAGGTTACATTCCCATTCAGAGAATGAGTTATTATTTATTAATATTATCATTTTTCACTTTGGTACCAAGGTAAAAGAGCCTCGAAAATTTGGCGGAAAGTGGGGAATTTCTTAACACCAGGGTTTCCTCTGCTGACACTGCTATATGCGAAGGCAAGTTATAAAGCACGGCGTTGATGTCCGTCGCTCGGCAAACAATATTTCTAAAATTAGACAGAAAGTGGACAACGAAGTGTCTTAATTAGGTTCCCTCTGCCTATCTGGCTATGCTGGAAATGGCGTGAAGCTGCTAGTAATCTAACCGATGTCAGTTTTTGTAGTCCTTCGTTTTGTCTTATCGTGACACCGTGGTTAGATAACACTATATTACGAAATATGTATTATACTTATTCATGTTTTGTAACATCGATGTTTTCGATTATTTTATTGGATTTTGTATATTATATAGTAATAATAAATTATATTTGATTAATATAATTTTATTTAATTATAATATTTATTTTCACTTTTAAAANTATATATATATATATATATATATATATATATATATATATATATATATATATATATATATATATATATACATTTATTATATAGTATAGGATAGTATAGTATAGGAGTGTGTTAACACTAGCTGCCTACCCTGCTGTGTGCGGGATACAGCGTGAAGCTGATTATATACATTTTCTTAATAATTAAAAAACATAATTTGATAATATTAAGGCGTAACCTAACAACGCCAGTGGACGGAGACGAATGGAACAAATGCCTCATGTATGACGCAAATTGGACTCAAGTGTTGATGGACTACAGTGTACCAGCCGACACGCCCCTTGTGCCTTGTAAAAATGGATGGGAGTTCGAGTTGGGGGATATCCCCTATCATACGATTGTTAGTGAGGTAAGCAATATATCGTACGTAATAAACGTACTTTTCGTATAAAAATTAAACATTGAGGGATTTGAACCTTCACCGGTTCCAAGTTTCCAATTTTTGAAAACACTATTCCTTAGTATTTGAAAACACTATTCTTTAGTTATTAGAATATATTAGGTCTAATCACTATAAGTCCAAGCAAGCGAAGCCGCGAGCGGGTCACTAGGCATAACATTAGAAGAATAATCGACTCGCAATATTGTCAAAAATATATATATGTAACATAAGACAATAAGAAAGACGATCATCCAATCTTTTTGCATCGAAAGCAGAGGGAACCTAGTGTTAAGATAACCAGTTTCCTCTTTCCATGCAATTATTGAGAAATTGCTTTTTGAGTGCCAGACCTTGAACTCAATGGTCGCTTGGTTACCATAGTGAGGAACTAAAAATAATCCAATCCGTGAATGGGAATCGCAACCACAACTATCGCATTTAGAGTTCCCAAGTTCCTTCTGCCTACTCTACTGCTGCTAAGTGCAGAATAGAGCGTGTAGCGAAACAACTTATGATATATCTATAGAAAAACAAGATTCCAATTGTATTATACCAGGGGTTCCCAACCTTTTCTTGATCAAGGACCACTTTTGTATCATTCTTGGTAGCAGGGACCATTATGTAGATATAATAAAAAATAACTATGATATTCAGAAACAGAAACTTCGCCTCACTATCCTCAGTCATAGAATTAAAATCGTTCGCGGACGATATTTAGGCTTCTGCGGACCACTGATGGTCCGCGGACCACTGGTTGGGAACCAGTGCATTATACAAATGCCTATAATAATTAATTTATTAGCTAAAATTATCTTGCCACCGACAGACAGACGGACATCGCAGGAAGCATTTGTACCGTACTCAATTATGTTTATCTAATTTATTGCGAAACACTATTAAATCAAATATTGCTGTCACAGATAAAATAACTATCATATACATATGCATGTAGGTACTTGGGGAAATAATTTCTAATATCTATACGTATCGAGGCCAGTCGTGGCGTATGTGGCACAAGTGTGACTGTGTAAACGCAGCGGGTTCTGGGTTCAATTCCGCATGTAACAGTGTAGGCAGAGGGCGCCTTGTTTTAAGATACTTCGTCCGACACCCGAGAAACGAACAAAATTAAATATTTCATTTCCTCGAGTGCGGATCGAACCCACAACCAGTTGCGTTAACAGTCACACACTTGTGCCCCTGCGCCAAGACTGGCCTCTAAAAAAATTAATTGCTTTAATACTAAAATAGTTTAATTTTATAGTTTATCTCTCATATTTTTAGCGTGGTTGGGTTTGCGAGAACGCGCGTAACACTCCTATCACTCAAGCTGTGTTCTTCATAGGGTCTCTAGTCGGTGGCGTGTTCTTTGGCTGGATGGCGGACCACTATGGGCGAGTGCCTGCCTTGGTTGGTAAGAATTTGTACTATAGTAACTTTAAAAACTTGTAATTATTTAAATCAAAGGAAATGGTTGAGAATGGAATGTGGGGAACGGATAATCTTCACATTAGGTTCCCTGTGTCTAATCTGCTATAATATATGCGAGATGCGGTAACCTTAGTAATCTACTTATAAAAGGAAGTATCACGAAAACTGTTTAATATTGTTTAAGTGTATTTAGGAGGAATCGCTTAGTTATTTTGGTATAATATGATTATCTTTCCTGTTATACTATAAGTCGTAGTTTAAATCTTCTGGAATTTTATTTCATTTTAAAAAGCTTCATTTAAAAATGTTATTCCATAACCTCGTCTATCGGTCAGTGAAAAAACCCATATAAATCGGTACAGCTGTTCCGGTGATTAGTCTTGACAAACAGAAAAACAGACAGATAAAAATTTGCAAGTTCTTTGATTTTCACGATTATTACACATTTTAAATGAAACTAATTTAACCGGATTAATCGCGTATATTTAAGATTTTACATTTTGGAAACCCAATTGTACCCATTTGTAGTCTGATATAATAATTATGTCAACTGACAGACGAATGCCACCTCAGTCTACCACAGTGTGTGACCACGGACTGCAAAGTGTTCGAAACGTCGGGTTTCCAAAATGTAAAATCTTAAATATACGCGATTAATCCGGTTAAATTATTATAGTTTCATTTAAAAATTTTCAAATTGCTAGCTTATGTAAATAATTATTTGCACTTGAACAAACACCCAGTTATTTTGAAATCATGGAGAGACACTTAAATAATAAATAAAATATTAAATTATATGACAGAAATATTTTTAGAGAAAAAATATATATTATTTTTTATAAAAAATATGTTCTTAATTAATTTTTTTTAATGTGTATTTTGTAAAACATTTTTACAGTACCTAATGTTAGTAACTTTTATACAATAAACTTTTTTTATTATTATTTAAAGATAAAAAATATGACATGCTTACTTTAACCCTACGCCACGTAAACGGTAAACAATTTAAAATATCATAACAAAAAAATATCTTATTTTTTTCTTTATTTTAGCCTCACATTTAGCTAAAAAATTATGTCCATTTTATATAAAATTAAATTAATCTAATTAATTGTTGATTTAATTTTAGCTACCAACTTGATGGCATTCGTCGGCGGTGTGGCCAGTATATACACGAAAGATGTATGGGATTTTGCATTCTGTCGATTTTTGGTCGGCACATCATATGATAGCTGTTTTATGATTATGTATATTTTAGGTAAGGTTTCTTTTCTTTTACTGTTCGCAACTTCAATGAAAAAATGGTACCCTTATAGAATCACTTTGTTGTCCGTCTATCTATCTGTCAAGACTCAAGAAAATTTATCTCGAGATCGCTCAAGAGAGTTTACTTGACTTGATAAAATATGATTAAGCAAAAAGTATTTTTTATTATTATACATAAATTTATTATTATGTATTTTAAATCAATCTTTCACTCCCATTTTAAATAAACTACTTGAATCACAAATAACATTCCCCACAAAAGACTCAAAATTTAAAAATATTCCAGTTCTCGAATACGTGGGTCCAAGATACCGAACATGGGTAGCTAACCTGTCAATCGCATTATACTTTGGGGGTGGCTGCCTCATGCTGCCCTGGCTTGCCCTGTGGATGTCGGACTGGAGGAAGTTACTTTGGATTACCACTTTGCCGATCCTTATTGTACTTGTCGTACCTTTTACTGTACCCGAGAGTGCTAGGTAAGTATTTTTTTTGTAGTAATATCTTGAAATGTGAGTGTATCCGTGGAGAAATAAATAAAGGAATTTCATTTTAAAACTGGAATGTAGAAAGATTTAAATTATGTTCGTTCTCTAAGCGTTTTTAGTAATTTAGGCTTCTAAGCTTACTCTACAAAGAATCTTCTACAGTTACTACAACGTAGTATGTTATTTTTTTATAGGTTCACTCTGTATCCTGAATATAAGACACTCTGAATTCATTTTTCACGTAGCACTTAAGGAAATGAAGGATTTAATGTTTTCACTTCCTCTCTCTGATAACTAGCCAAAGCGCGGTGTTGAGTTCCGCCGGTCACCTAGCAATGTCTTTTTTTAAATGTCGGAAATTTGTAAAAATCTCCCCACAGAGATGCTAACAACATAAATAAGTTGTAACAAGCGTATAAAAATTTCGACGTAGCTTGGCGAGAACGCATGGCTTAGTGGTCAGAGCGCCTGGTCGGTTTCCAGGAGGCGCGGGTTCGTGTCCCGCTGCGTTCAAATTTTTATACGTTTTCTAAATAAGTAAGTATTTTTCTTTCCCAAATGTGGAATAACACTTTAAAAAAATGTTAAAAAATCTTTTAATTTCTTGACTCATAAAAATACTATAATATATTCTGTCTCTAACAAGGTGGCTCTCATCCCGCGGCAGAGTGAATGATGCAGTCAAAGTGTTGAGGAGATTTGAAAAAGTGAACGGAACAAAAATACCTGATGATGTGATGGATGATTTTATTGTAAGTTTTCTGCTATTTTGAATGTATTATAGTAGGTCTATAACATATCTATATGTTGTTGTTATTGTTTAGTATATAGTGTAAAATCCAAACACAAGGAGAAAGAGAGAGTCAAAGAGAAAAAATAATAGAAGATAAAAGAAGAAAAAAGAATTGTGCATGACATAAAGTTCTTTAGAAGACACTTTCCACCTAATTCTGGAGACATTGCGTGTTGAGTGGCGGAACTCAACGCCGCGCTTTGCCTCACTACCAGAGCGAAGAAATGAAAATATTATTCAGCTTTATAGTTTTACTGCAGAAAACATAATAGAAAAATATTTTTTTGATTCCATACATTCCTCATCCTCTGATTGTTTAAAAACATGATAAGATAAAGTAAATGAATCAGGGAATACGATGATTTGTCACTTATCACTGGTTCATGAATGGTTTTTTAAATATTTATATTTTTTTAACTACAAAAAAATTGTCATTTAAAATTTATTAAATAATCAAAATCAATAAAACTTTTAACATTTTATGATAACTTGTTAAGGCAAGAAACAAAACCATTCAACTTTTCCTCTTCTTCTTGCTGAAATTAACAACAATTTGACACTATATTCTCCTCTATACATGTATTCTACATCAGGTATCAGCAAGCCAAACGCGTCAAACAAAGGAATCAATGAAGGACGTCTTCACCAGCGCTCCTCTAAGGAAGATGATGGTACTGATGGTCATCGTGTACATGGCTTGTGCGGTCATATTCGACGGCCTCGTTAGAATGTCTGAAGGTCTTGGACTGGACTTCTTCATCACCTTCACACTGACTTCTGCTACTGAGATACCTAGTGTTACGCTGTTGGCGTTTGTTTTGGATAAGTATGTGATTTTTTGTAAAAGTTTCTGTGTTTGTGGTTATAGGCCTCCGCTCTCTTGATTTCCCAAGAAATGAGAAGCAGAGAGTTGTACAAGGTTCTGTTTAAAACCTGATACCAGGTGACTTTTTTCTCCGCTTTTGACCAATTTATAAAAAAAACTTGGATTATCGTGACTACTCTAGCTTACTAGTACCTACAGTAGAGAAGAAAATAATTTTAAAATGTAAAACTTCTTAGCGAAGGTGGAAATAAAAGTCTATCACGTCAACAAAAATACTACTACTTTCCTACAATATTATATAGATATTCTATTAATCATTTTTCTCATCTTTCTTAAACAGATGGGGTCGGCAGGTGCTGACGTGTGGACCGATGGCTGTCTCTGGATTGTTAATTCTCATCGCAACGATCGTACCTAGAGGTAATATTTACGTTTTTTACTTGTTAACTTCATAATTCGAAAATTTAATATGTTGTTGTTTTTTTTTGCTTTTACAATTCATAATTATAATGAGACAGAAACTACTGACATATTATATGTACTATATAATATAGGAAACTTACTATTGCTGTTAAAAATATCACGTTTTGGTTCTATGCCAAACGCGTTTTATTTCGGTATTAATAAAATGTTAAATATTACTCATATAGGAAATTCTATTATTATTATTATCTTTTTTTATCAGCTTGACGCTGTATCCCGCATGTGGCATTGTATCCAGAGGGAGCCCAGTGTTTAGACACTCCGCTCCCCCACTTTCCGCCGAATACTGGAGGCATTGCGCGTTGAGTGGCGGTATTTAACGCCGCGCTTCGCCTCTACACCAGAGAAAAAAAAATGCAAAAATGAAAACATTAAATATTTCATTCCCTCGAGTGGGATTCGCACCCATAACCTGTCGCGTTTACATTCACACTCTCGTGCCCCTGCGCCACGACTGGCCTCAAATAAAAATTTTAAAGTTATTCAATTTAATTAATCAAAAACATAACCATATAATAAAATATTTGACCAGGTATACCCCAAGTATCGCTGGCAATATTCGCCCGTTTCGCGATCAACATGTCGTACAACGCCGCCATACAGTGGTCGGCGGAGCTGCTGCCGACGCCGGTGCGGGCGTCCGGCTCCTCCCTCATACACGTCAGTGGGTACGTCGCCACGCTGGTGTCGCCGTTTATTGTTTATTCGGTGGGTATTTTATAATAAAGTTTGTTTTTTATGGTTTTAAAATATATTTTTTTGAGCTGTAGCAGGGAACCTGGTATTAAGACATTCTGTTTCCCGCTTTTCACCGAATTTTTGAAACATTGCGCTTTTTGCGCGTTGGTACCAGAGCAAAGAAATGAAAAATTCATAAATAATATTTCATTCACCCGAGTGGGAATCGAACCCACAATCACGATCTTGTGCCCTTGGGCCACGAAGGTCTTAAATTAATTTAAGAAGATATTTTCAGAGATATTTTATAAACGCCAAGTCATTTAGAAATGCATGCTGTATCCCGCACACAGCAGGGTAGGCAGAGGGAACCTAATCTTAAGACACTCCGTTCTCCACTTCCTGCCGGGTTCTGGAGGCATTGCGTGTTAAATGGCAGAACTCAACGCCGTGCTTTGCCTCAACACCAGAGCGAAGAAATGGAAATATAAATTTAAGTAAATGTTTCATCTCCTTGAGTGGGGATCGAACTCACAACCAGTCGGTTTTACAGTCACACTTTGTGTCATTACGCCACGACTGGCCTCACATGGTATACAATTGGTATTTTATATGGTACCTACATGGTATTTAATTTTTTAAATTAAATTAATTTCAGGAGCGGTACTGGAAAACCTTGCCACTACTCATTTTAGGGTTAATAGCATTATTTGCGTGTACCGTTGGAGTGTTGTTGCCAGAAACGAATGGAAGGCAAATGCCTCAGACCATAGAGGAGGGAGAAAAGATCGTGAACAGCCACGTTGTATGCGGGTACAGTTGATAGTTGTTTTTATTTTATTTTGCTTATTATAGACTTATCTTGCGGAACTTAAAACCGCGTATCGTATTGTTTAACCAGAGTAAATGTATGTCAACTGACGATATCGATTGTTTATTAGGTATTTCGTTATGTTTTTTTTAAATTTTATATTAAAATAGTTTTAATGTAACTTCTAACTTTATAAAAAATATGTATTCTATTTTTAGAAAACCTGAAAACGATGAGAAGAATCACGTCGAAGAAAAAGACAAGTCATTGATTGCTTAACACAAATTATGATTTGTGAACAAAGGGCTAAACTCATCGAAAAGAACCTAATATCTAATACATATCATAGAATATATTTGAAATACAGAAACATGTATAGCTTATAGAATTTGACACGTAAGGTTAATTTGGGTAACTTCGAAAATTGGGTATTTCTAATATTTACCTGTACGTACCAAACGCAGAATTATTTTGCACATTGGCAACATTCACCTAAATTCTTATAGTACCTGTAACGAAAATAATATAAAGCTCGAAAAACAGTTACTCGAATGTAGTATACAATAATTTTTATTTTTTTAATTAATTATGAGGAAGGTCTATTTTTGTAGACATTATAAAAATCACCAGTCAAACTGGTAAAGAAAATTATTTTTATTAAATTAAATAATTTCCAATACAATATAACTTAAGCTAAAATCTACATATAAATATGTAATATAATTATATTAGGATCACATAATATGATAATACTGTCTGTGATAAATAAATCAATTTATAAAGTTGTTCTTAGTTTTTAATGTTACATAGTAGAATGTACAAAAGTATACTTTATTATTATATGTATAATATATAAATATGTTATATAATTCAAGAATTCAAGAGAAGATTCAGTTCAGTGAAGATTCAGAAGTTTCATATTAGAGTAAGTAATATTTTTGTTTCTAACGAAAGCTTTTTTTATATTAGGCGTCAGCACCTACCTTACAACTGTGGGTGAAAACATTTTTTTTCATCGAAATTATAACTTCGATTATTTTTTAATCTGTTGTTGAAATGCTAATTAACTTCTTTTAAGGATTTTTATTGTAAAAAAAATATTTTTTGCATTTAGAAAGCCAGTATGACGCCTACCATGTGCCCAGAAAGGGCTTTCCCTCTCTCTAGGCTAATAAAGCCAAAGACCATGGCAGCATATAAATAAAACTAAATACTATTCAGTTATGCAGGCATTTCTGTTGGCACTTTATTAAACAAATAAAAAAAATTGGCGCCTTTTTAAACGTCATTAATCAAGTAAATGTATTATTGAATTAAGCTCACTGCCAACTGTTATTTTAATTAAATTGCAATATCAAATAAATATTCTTTAGTATTTTAATTAGTATTTGTTTTAATGTTGTCTTTTGTAAAATCTACTTAATTTATTTAGTGCTAATTTTTAAGTAAGTCACCATTTTCTTTTGTAGTATTTTATTACTTAATAAATATTTTGTTCCAATTGTATTGTTTTATTTTTGTATTTCCAAAATTGGGCGGAAATTGCAGTATGGAGTGTCTTAACACTAGATTTTCTCTGTCAAATCTTCGTAGATGTGGGTGAAGGTGAAATTAATAAAATGTTGCACTCAATAAAATATATTTAATTAATCAACTTCACGCTGTATCCCGCACGCAGCAAAGTAGGCAGAGAGAACCTAGTGTTAACACACTGCGTTCCCCACTTTCCGCCGAATACTTAATTTATATAATAACATAAAAATATTAATATTAAAAATATATAAATTAATTCAAATAATTATTTATTGAAAAAATATAACGATAAAAATGATATTTGAATGTCGATAGTTCTTGCATATAGCAGGGTAGGCAACTACCCTACTATATGTAGCAGGGTAGTTGCCTACCCTGCTACATAGGGGTAGCAGCCGCTTTCCGTCTGAAATCCAGGTATTCAATGTCTGGCGAGCAACTCCACATACAAACATGCAGTTTAATAGGAAATTTCATAAAAAATCATCCCCAAAGGAAATCGAACATCACCCATTGATTCATAAGCGTTATTATATACAGAGTATTTTTGTCATCACCACTGTAATTAAAGGACAGGTGTAACTACTCTAATATATATATAATAATATATATATATATAATAATATATATAATAAAATAATATATATAATAAATAAAATATATATAATAAAATAAATCAGCTTCGCCCTGTATCCTACACACAGCAGGGTANATATATATATATATATATATATATATATATATATATATATATATATATATATATATATATATATATATATATATATATATATATATATATATATATTTGCAATTAAAACAAAAGAAATTGTATCAAAATTGAAAAAGTGATTTTTTCAAACAAAATAATTAATAAATTTATAAAATTATAATAATATTAATAAAACGCCATTTGTTAACAATGACGCACACAGATACTAACCTAACGAACGACAACATCGCACACGCCTCAGTCAAGAAATCGAGTCGTAGATATTGAGGGTGAAGTTGAACGTTGTTTATGTTTATTAGATTGATTATAGAAAGTAAGTAAATGCGTAAAATAGAACGACAGATATCCCTTTCTCCTTCTAGTATGTTTTAAAGAATGAAAGTGGCAGATCGGCAACGTTTATTAGTATTATTGTAGTAGCAGGTAGGTAGGTATATGTTATTGGTATCTATTCGTAACTACGTCACGCATGAAAGAAAAATCCAAAATAACATAAATAAGTTGTAACAATCGTATAACAATTTCGACGTAGCTTGATAAGAATGTATGTCTTAGTTGGTCGAAGCGCTTGGACGGTTTCCAAAGAGGCGCGGATTCAAATATCACAACGTTCAAATTATTATACGTTTTGTTAATAAATATTTTTCTTTCCTAAGTGTGGAATAACGCTTTAAAAATAATAAAGAATATTGCTCAACTCTATTCAAGGGTTTTTGAGATAGGGGCAAAAAAATACAAAACAAACGAACAAACAAACATACATTTATTAAACAATCACGACTGCTTTATACTAAGATACATTTTGCCGTTGATATTCTGTTTGTCCGGGTTGATCCTCTTGAGTATCTGCGTCATGGTCTCCACGAGGCGGTCGGAGCTGACCCCCGTGCGCTTGGACTTGAACTTGGTGAGCAACTCAGTGGTAGTCATTGGTTTGCGAGCGAGATAACGTCTCACGGCTTCTTCTGTTACGCCGCATTCGCTATAGCAAAAAATATTTTTTTAACATCACACTGTACCCCGCACACATCAGGGTATGCAGAAGAATCTTAGTGTTTAGACACTCCGTTTTCCATTTTTCGCCGCATTATTCTGGAGGATTGGGTCTAGTATGGAGCAATTAACACCGCGCTTTGTCTCGACTCCAGAGCGTAGAAATGAAAATATTAAATATCGAAAATAATTATTTCCTCGAGTAGCCTTGAAAAACTATATCAAGCAAAATATATATTTACATAAAATCTTAAATCGATTTCATCGTCGATATTTTTTTTATTATACACTTTTAGAGTCGTGACCACCGGGAAGTTAGCTGTAGATGGCTGAGCAGATGTGATTTTGTTTATATTCCTCCCGTTATTCCCTACAATGCGCTGAAGTCAGGTCACCTAACTTCGGGGCGGTCATTCATCGACCATATTGTATTTTTATCACTTAACCATGATGCCAACATTGGACCAAGTATTGGTCGTGTGAGGCACTCACGTGTAGGAGGCGTCGAGCTTGGGGCGCTTGGCGCCGTGCGCGTGCGCGTTGGCGGCGGCGACGGCGGCGGCCGCGGCCGACGGCACCGGCGTGTTGGAGCGCGACGTGTTGGCGCTGCCGCCTGGGGACGGTTATGTGGAGTTAGTGGAAAGTACTATTCATTTGTCGAATATATAAAAGGGGAGTCGAACCCATGCCCTTTGGAAGTCTTTTTAAGCTTCAAAGAAATTTTAATTTATTTAGATTCTCACACATTGCAACATAGGGAACACTTCCGTTCACGACTTTTCGCCTAAAACCAGATTGTAAAGGAATAAAAAGGTTGTTGTTAGTCTAGTATTTACAAAGTTGTTGATATATGAGATGTTAACTACAAATATTAGTTTGTAATCACTTCACTTTTCAGAATTTTTCCTTTATTTATGTTGTAAGTTCTTGCTTCGTGTCAAATTCCATAACTGTAGGTAAACGGGAAGCACTCTTTATTCATACAAAATACAGCTAAGTCGGTGCATAAATGCTCATATCTTTTGATCGAGTAGACTTAAAAGATTGATTTTTTCTGAGCTTTAAAGAATCAAAGAACAAAGAGAGACGAGACAAAGGCATCCTATAAGGGTTCCGTTTTTTCTTATTTCGAAATACGGAACCCTAAAAATAGCCTAATAATTTGACAAAAAATTACCTGATAATAAAATACAAAAAAAAATCATACCACTTTTGCTGGCACTAGGTGGGTTCTTCCCTTCAGATGTCCCATTTTTAGATTTCTTTGGTTTCTTTGAACTGCTCTCTTGATCCGTGTCTGAATCTGAACTGAATTCACTGCTCGAATCTATAATTTAGGATTAGAAAATAAATGTTGTGCAATGAAGTTAAAGTAATATGTAGTAAGTTATAATAATCAGCTTCACGCTGTATCCCGCACGCAGCAGGGTAGGCAGAGGGAACCTAGTGTTAAGACATTCCGTTCCCCACTTCCTGCCGAATTCTGGAGGCATTGCGTGTTGAGTGGCAGAACTCAACGCCGTGCCTCGACACTAGAGCGAAGAAATGGAAATATAAATTTAAGTAAATATTTCGTCTCCTCGAGTGGGGATCGAACCCACAACCAGTCGGTTTTACAGTCACACTTCGTGCCGCTGCGCTACGACTGGCTCATGTAGTAAATAGATGTAGTAAGTTCATATCTCATATAAATTAATATTTATATTATACACATCAGTTACTTAAGTTTTTCTTTTTTATATTTAAAGCAGTAAATAATACATGGATAAATGACATGGACGTCTGCCTCCTGTCTTAATATATCAAGTATAATATAAATATAAACATGTATAATATTATAAATGGTTTCAGATAACGCTTAGAAATTACGTAACTTATTTATCACAGACACTGTCGTAAAAATATAAAAATATTTTGAGTCACATACAAAAAAGTAATTTATTAACTATATGGAAATGCTCTGAAATTCTACCGTTTTAATATATTTGTCATTCAAAAAAAAATATTTTACATTTTCACACCATATGTGCACAATAAAATGGTTGACAAAAATATTATGCTTGCTTCTCCAAAGACTCTTGATATTTCTCTCTCTCTATTCTCTTCTCATTTCTTCATGCAACATGAAACCGACTAAATGTTGTATATTTTTTTGTTTATTGGGTGACCAACTTTAAAAATAAAAAAAAAGATTAACCTTTCTTAGCTTCATCTGGTTTTTTCTTCTTCTTAGTCAGTTTGCTGGCTCTCTCCTCGCCTTCCTTAGTCGGTTCATCTTCTTGCTCGGACTCTTGTTTTTGTTCCTGTTCCTCCTCGCTATCCTCATCTGATGTTAGTAGTTTTCTACAAAAATATTATAATTAGTTACTTCATTATTCTGTTCGGTATTTTTCTAAGTCAAAACTGAATACTATTAATTGCTGTGTCTTGTCTTTCCGGAACAAGAAAATAAAAATAATTTATGCCCGCGGTTGAGTCCACAACTCATCTGTATCTAGACGTCTCACTATGATTGCGTTATATTTTTTTTATAACATCACACTGTATCCTGTATAAAGCAGGGTAGGGAGTGGAAACTTAGAGCTAGGAGGCATTAGGTGGTTGAGTAGTGGAACTCAACGCCGCGCCTTTTATTATTTGTTAACAGAGGCTGGAAATTTAAATATTAAATAATTAATTACCCCGTTTTGAGGCCAGTCGTGGCGCAGCGGCACGAGGTGTGACTGTAAAACCGACTGGTTGTGGGTTCGATCCCCACTCGAGTAGATGAAATATTTACTTAAATTTATATTTCCATTTCTTCGCTCTGGTGTCGAGGACAAGTGCGGCGTTGAGCTCTGCCACTCATCACGCAATGCCTCCAGAATTCGGCAGAAAGTGGGTAACGGAGTGTCTTAACATTAGGTTCCCTCTGCCTACCCCGCTGTGTGCGGGATACAGCGTGAAGCTGATTTATTTATTTTTATTTTATATAAAATATTTTATTAAAACAGCTGTCATATAAAACGTTATTTTGTAAGATGAAGCCACGACGGCACAATGGGTTCGCACGCTCTGTGGATTCGGTCCCCATGAATTGGAAGAAAATATTTTTATTTCCCTGCTCTGACAAGACAAAGCGCGGCGTTGAATTCCGGTACTCAAAATGCAATATCTCGAATTCGCATGGATAGCACACTAAGGGGTGCCTAGACACTAAATATTCGCTACTAATATAGCTATATGAAACCGCAACAACTTTCATCATTTCATCATCATCATTATACAATCGCACGCAGTGCAGTATATTTTTACCAACATCTTGATAGATGTTGGTTAAAATATACTGCACTGCGTCCAGAGGCGTTGGGTTCCGCAACTCAACACTCAATGTCTCCAGAATTTGAAGTGGGGAAAGGAAGTGTCTTAACACTAGGTTCCCAGGTTCCCTCCGCTTACTGCTTAATGCTATGTGCGGGATACAGAGTGAAGCTAAAAATAAAACAAAAAACATTTTAAATACTGACCTTAACGCATCTTCCTCGGCAACTCCTTTCAACTCTTTGTTAGCTTTCGTCTCATGATCAGATTCACTATAATGTAAAAAAGTAATTTAATTGTAATAAAAAATATTTAGTTATAATAAACATGTTAATAAATAGCACTGGCAACATTGTATAAAACATTTTCATTTTTTAAAAATATAATCAGTTTCACGCTGTATCCCACACGCAGCAGGGAATGCAGAGGGAACCTCGTTTTAAGACACTTCAGTTTCCCATTTTCCGCCGAATTCTAAAGGCATTGCGTGTCGTACCCAGTGAGTCGTGGCACGACGGTTGTAGGTTCAACTCCCCCTTACACAATCAATTTCTCACTCTGGTAGAGAATTGAGTTCCACCACTCAACACGCACGAAACGTAGAAAACGGGAAGTGTCTTAACACTATGCTAAGAAAATAAAATTTAAAAAAGTAAACCACTGTCCAGAGTTACTGTATTGTATATTGCATCATACAAAATTATTCGTTATTTCCATTTGACCATAAGGACGGAGGCGCAAGTAAAAGACGCTTATATTATAATAAGACCCAAATAAATAAATAATAAGCAATACCTGTCAGACGAATCTGATATATAATCTCTCTCCCTCCCTTCTTCATCGCCATCGTCGCTCTCTTCAAACGCTTCATCTTCTACTTTCTTCTTTTTTTTAGGTGGAGCTCCTATAAAAACATAATTAAATATTACAAAAAATCTAACCTATGGTATAAGCATCTGTTTGTAAGCTCGACGGTTGTGGGTTCGTTTCTACTAGGGGAAATGAGTTATTTAATATGTTATTTTCATCACTTTGATAAGATAACAAAACGCGGCGTTCAGCTCCGTCACTTAACACGCAATGTCTAGAAAATTGGACGGTGCTTTGGAAACGGAATACCTCAACACTAGGTTAAATGTATACAGAAATAGTCTAATAATATGATAATAGCTCTGAAGACCATGCAAATGAACAACGAGTCACAATTAGTACAAACATATAGTACAAAAATATTACAATAACTAACCCTTTTTATTCTTCTTTTTCTTAGAACCCGAATCGCTATCTTCTTTCTCCTTCTCTTTCTCCCCACCTTCCGAATCCGACGATTCATCGTCAGAGTCTATCCACTCATCCATTTCTGATATTTTGAGATCTATAGAAATAATTGGTTAAAAATATATAAAAATATACAGATTAAAAAATAAATATACACAATTTAAAATCTAGAAACAATGTAGGGTTTTAAAATAAAATCACAAAAAAAAAATATTCCAATAACATTCAAAATTATATACGAAATAACAACATACAGAGAGCTATGTAAAGTTTTTGTGGATAATTTGAAAATAATGAGAATTATTTACTATTATTAAAACTCCAATAGATCAATATTTTAAATAATACAATTAAAACGTAATTTAAGGATATGTACGTAACAATTCGATTAAAATTTAATGTATCACAAAATATGGTATATTGTTAAGTCTTATATAATATTAAAGAACTTAAATTACTAACGTCTATTAAATTTTAATCATGAATTTTCGAAAACTAAACCTAAAAGGTGTTGTCTAAATAAAGGAGGGCCAATAACACTTTTTCTAAAATTGAAACGGCTAAATTACATGAAAAATTATCAAACCTTTCTTAGCTTTAGAGTTTTTAGTTTTCTTCTCGTCCGGATCGTCGCCGTCGTCGGCCGCGTCGTCGCCGCGCATACGTTTACGAAACATAAGCGAGAAGTAGTTTATTACTTTGTTACGCCTGAAAGTTCATTAACGTATTTAATATATATAGGTATATGTTTCATTATTTGTTTGGGGCCAGGGACAAAGTGAGACTATACAATCGACTGGTTGTGGGTTCGATCCCCACTCGAGGAAATGAAATGTTTATTTACATTTATATGTTCATTTCTTCGCTCTGGTGCCGAGGCAAACTGCGGCGTTGAGTTACGCCTCGCAATGCTTCCAGAAGTCGGCGAAAAGTTCGAAACGGAGTGTCTTAACACTAGGTTCCCTCTGCCTACCCTGCTGTGTGCGGGATACAGCGTGAAGCTGATTATGTATTATTATTATTTCCACCCTCTGGTGTCGAAGCAAAGCGCGACGTTGAGTTCCGCCTCACAACACGCAACGCCCCCAGAATTCGTCGGAAAGCGGGGAACGGAAGTGTCTTAATGGGAACGGAGTGTGTCAACGCTAAGTTACCAGACTCCCTCTGCTTAGCCACCTATGTGTTTATTACGTAGAAACATCTTTTAAGTAATATGGATATTATGTATAGTGGAAACTCAATAAGCCGTTACTTATAGGGATTCACAGTTATATGTTGATAGATGAATTAAGTTGGATTGAAATACAGAGAATAAAATAATCGTGGAGAAGTATCAAAACATGGGTTTAAATACAGAAAAATATACAATTTCTAAAAATGAGTACTTTAAATAATACTATATACAGAATAATAATAATAATAACTTTATTTCTCACACAATTCAAAAAAATTACAAAAAGGTAAGTTTTTCATTAGGTACATATAATACAATTTACAATTATGTGAGACTGACGCTTGTACTAAGCTTGTACTAGGCCTGTGTTACCAGTCGCCAGGTTCTCACTTGCGGTGGGGGGTTAAAAGTATAAATGTAACAGCACCCATAGTTAAAAGAAGATTACAGTATGGGAACTGTAATCACAGGAGAAAAATAAATACATACAGAAAAACAACAAAACAATTTAAAAGTACAATAAGTATTTATAAAAAAGTTATTTCTAGCGGTTTCAAATGCATACGTATCTAAGTATGTAAGTAAGGAAGGTGTGAAGAATAAGTGTGCGTGAATTAGCGTATGTGTGTGTGTGTGTGTGTGTGTGTGTGTGTGTGTGTGTGAGAGTGTGCTTATGTGTGCGCGTGTGAGTTAAGTGTATTGCATATGTGTGTGCGTGTGTGTGGTTTTTATTTGTGTGTTGGCTTTTTTTTTTTGGAGAAGAGAAGAATTTAAAATGTATAATCATACTCAGGGATTAAATATTTTTTCTGTGGAGACATATGACATAGCTCGAAGCCATTTAAAGAGAACCTTTTTTATTTTTGATTTTGTGAAGCCGTAGAATAGTAATTTAGTGTTCAATTTATTATATAGGAAATTACCGAGATAACAATAGAATTTTCGTGCAAACTGGGTTTTATAGGTAGGTAAAGGGCACACTGTACCTTTTCTACGTTTTGTTCCAACTAACCTAGGATTATATTTCAACTCGCTATGCTCTCTTAATATCGTATGCAAGATATAAATTTGTCTCACAGTAAGCACATCCCATAAGTTATAAACATCGTTTGTTGGATACAGACTCGGGAGAAACGCACTCACTTTTAAAATGGCTCTTTGAGCTCTTTCTACTTTTATCATTCTAGACTTGTATGATCCTCCCCATGAAGTGATACAATAAGCAATAAGGGATTGACAAATGGCCAAGTATATGGTTTTAATTATATCACGGTCAGCAATGTAGCGCAAATTTTTGAAAACCACAATAAGTTTGCGTAATTTTGTTGAAAGGTTGTTTATATGCGTTTCAAAACTTAAGTTGTTATCAATGTCTACTCCCAAATATTTGACCACCTCAACCCGCTGGAGTGGGCTACAAGAACAAAGGGATTTTTGTGGGAATTTACAAGAATGTACTAATAGCTGAAGATTTGATGGAATCAGTGCTTTATGAATGGAGAAGGCAAGATATTTAGTTTTCTCAACGTTTAGTGTTAGGAGATGATCGCAAAGCCATTTTTTGACATTGTTGACGCCCTCTTGAGCATGATAGAAGACTTCAGCCCATGTGTTGGCCTTGAAGATAAGTGCAGTATCATCAGCAAACGTAATGATATTACCATTTACGATAGAGAGCTGACACAAATCATTTATATATATTATAAATAGGGTTGGTCCAAGTATACTACCTTGGGGAACTCCGTATGTGATAGAAAGGGGTTGACTTATCCACTCGCCTATTTTAATGATGAGAATAGGCATGATGACAGCTAATAAAAATCACTAAAGTTATGTATTTAATTAATAAAACCGTATTAAGATATAACAAAACACGCATTCCTTTCTATTATTAGTACAGAATTAAAGATATTTTAAAAAAATACAAATTACGGCAATTCGCCATGATATGTTCACCAATTAGAGTGATTACGTCACGCCTTGGTACACAAATGTGTTGACGTTTTGTGTTGTATAGAATGGCATTAATAGTTTACTCAGACGTGACGTCACAAGCTACACCATGACACTTCTACGCGTTTTGGTGCTAATTTCTTAAACTATCTGCCCAAATATAATTATTAATATAATATATTTCTCAACATTATAGAAGTTTCTCATCTCGCATATTGTACAAGTCGCCTTTCCTTTCATACAGTCAATAGTTATTTTAGTTATCTGTATGGATAATGACAACAATTGGTCTGGTTGATCAAACTTCTCCCCTGTATATAAAATAATGTCGTTGTGATAGGTATAGACTTTTTTTTTATGGAAAAGACAAGCGAACGAGCGTTCGAGTCACCTGATGGTAAGTGATCACAGCCGCCCACGACCCCGTGCAACACCAGAGGAGCTACAGGTGCGGTGACGGTCTTTTAGGTGGAGATAGACGCGCTTTTTGAAGGTACCCATGTCATATCGACCTGGAAACAGTGCCGCGGGTAGGCCATTCCATTTCCGTGGAAAACTTATCGATTACTTTCAATAATTCGCATTGATATTGTATTTATCAATTAAAACTAACCTTCCAAACTCCTGTTCAGCTTCTTCAGCAGACAGAGCCTTGTAACGCTGTATTGGCTGGAAATTGTACCTTTAAAAGAACAATACGGTTTTTTTGTTGCCATAAAAATAATTAAAAAAACACTATTTAAAATTAGCACAAATAAAGATTTTTATACATTACATTTTTTTTCTCAAAATAAATTTAAACTTACAACAACCATCACATGTAATAAAGCGAATGTTAAATGCATATATGTATTTTTAAATTATTATACAGTAGTTCATCAGACTGCAAACGCGACATTTGTGGGTCGAATCCAACTAAAATATATTTATATAATTTTAATTTGTTTGCTCTGGTAGACAAAGCGAGGTGTTAAGTTCCACCACTCAACACGCAATGTTTTCATAATCATTAAGACACTTCCACTCTCCACCTTCCGCCGAATTCTCGAGGCATTGCGTATTAAGTGGCGGAACTCAACACCGCGTTTTGCCCTCCACCCTCAACTTGTCGGGTGTACAGTCCCACGCTTGCGCCGCTGCGCCACGACTGGCCTCACTAGTGGCCTGGCAGTATAATAATTATTAACTTATAGACCGCAAGCATAGTAACACAAACCAACCATTCTTGTAAAGGATAGGCATCTATAGCTCCATCATCTGCGTGAGTGAAGACGTAATACGCCGCATTCTCTGATACTCCTCCCTCGCGGATGCCTTTGAATCTAAAATATGAAGAAAGAAAAAAAATTTTAATGGCCAGTATACTTTGTAATTGTAAAAATTCTTACAGCCTTCTTGAATATAGTCCAAACACTCCAGTATATAAAGTAAATACATATGTAATTATATAGAATGGGGCCGATAGTGGCGCAGAGGCAGCAATAAATTTAAATGTAAAAAAAGGACTACTAATTAAAGTTACCATTGCATTAAAAACAATCAAAAACAATTTAACAATAAAACTTAAAATTTTCCTAGAGATATGATGTAAGTTATTATTATTTAAAACATATTTTTTTTAATTGAAATGATTTATAATTAACTGACATTAAAATGAAAACTAAAGTGGCATACTTTTTCCCAGTCTTTCCACCAACTTTCAATATCCAGGGCTGATCCTCAGGTTTATATTTCCTAGAGATTATACCGAATTTCTTACGACGTGCCTCTTCACGCATGTCGCGTCCATACTCTGAGCCTGCGCCAAATCTAAAAAAAAGAAAAAAAAATCAGCTTCACGCTGTATCCCGCACACAGCAGGGGAGGCAGAGGGAACCTTGTGTTAAGACACTCCGTTCCCCACTTTCTGCTCAATTCTGAAGGCATTGCGTGTTGAGTGGCAGAACTCAACGCCGCGCTTAACCTCGACACCAAAGTGAAGAAATGGAAATATAAATTTAAGTAAATATTTCATCTCCTCGAGTGGGGATCGAACCCACAACCAGTCGGTTTTACAGTCACACCTTGTGCCGCTGCGCCACGACTGGCCTAAAAAAAGACGCCAAATCTAAAAAAAGAATCAAAAATAAATATAAAATTTTACAATAAGTCTGTTTGTAGCTCTGTGGGAATGTATATTCAATTCCCATTTTGAGAAATGAATGTGTTGAATTCTATTAGTTAATATACAATGACTCAAATTCTGGCTAAAAATGGGGAATGGAATAGCTCAACATTTGTTCTCTCGTTATATTGTGCTATTTGCAGAGTACAGTGTGAAAGCAAGGCTGCAAGCTATATAGAAAAAATTTAAAAAGGGTGACTAGCAACACTGTATAGAATTATCCTAATTCCTATTAAATATCTTTTATTGTAGTTCATTTAAAGAATACAAGATTACAAACTTAATTATACATAATAAGTTAGGAAATCGATAACAATAATATTGATTAATACATAGGTATAGGTATAGAAGAGCATCCCACTGTAAATTTGATGGTTGTACATTTCATTTACACTCAGTCAAGACATTTTTTTTTCAGCTCTGGCACCACAAAGCATGCTGTTGAGTTCCGCAGTCAATTTATCAAATTCAGATAAAGTGAATATGGAGTGTTTTAACTCTTAGGTTTTTTCTTTGGATGAAAAAGCATAAATCTGATTTTTTAGGGTAAGTTATTGTATATTGTGATAATGAAAATTTTATAACTTAAAGGTTATATTCAATTGTTAACAATATGAAATCACATTAAGGCTACAAATTTAGAAATTGTTAATTATATGAGAAAAAAGTAAGCAAAACCAAAGCCATTTATTTATACAATAATTATACATACTTAGGCATTTCTTCCTCCACTCCCTTAAACTCCTTAATATTATTTTCTCTCTCCATTTTAACATGAGTCCAATTGGCAAAATCCACATTGAGTGTAGCATTAAATCTCATCACATGATATTTCTTTTTTACATTTTTTGGTACCCTGATTTTGAACTCTTGCACTGCTCCCGGTTGCTAGAATGTTAAAGATTCATTATTTATAATTAATACTAATATTATAAAGCTGAAGGATTTGTTTTGTTAGATGCATTGAATTTAGGAACCACTTGTTTGAATTGAAAATATATTGTAGTAAAATGAAAAGAGTTGAATAGTCCATTATCAAGGAATGCTCATAGTCTATATCACATCATATTAATAATTTTTATGTAGCCCAATGTACCCATTATCAGTAACTTTTCATATTTAAAATACTTAAGAGTCATATGCAGCTATAAGCTATTTTAATTATAACATAAAAGTGAAAGTTGATTATAATATAGATTAGTAGTTTCCTAATTCATATACTTATACGCTTGTACTTTACAATGTCATGTGGCATTGACCTTTACAGATTATCCTTAAAACTATAATAAAAAATATTTGTGTTTATTAAACTTAATACAATTTTTATTGAAGTATATTATATACTTTCGTAAATTTATTCGTTGTATATCTATTTGATTTCTTCATAATGCACCAAATTTGTAAGCATTTTTTTAAGGTTTGTGTCAAAAGAAAATTTAGGCCAAAGGATAAAACTTTTTTAAAACGATAGTAGCTTCGTTTTAAGATCATTATAAATTATAACTAAATAATAAAATTAAAGCAACAAAATTTAAGTTAAGTAAATACTGAAAGTAAGATAAACTAAAAGGTGCTACAATTAAATAAAATAAGTTACATACCGAGGTTCCTGGCGCTGACATTTTATTCATTTTGCTAGATTTATTATTTAACTACTATTGTAATAATTTATAAAAACTTAAGTAATCACTTCTCAGTTAATAGGATTCTATTTACATTGTTATCTTAACATTTTTCGAAATTTTTTATCACATTTGTAATCATCATTGACTAGCGATTACAGTTTACTTTTAGTTCTGCAATTAGAACTTCATGCTTGGCAAAATTCGTTTAGAAACTTATCTTTCAAAATATTATTATACTATAATATTTTGAAATGTAAGTTTCTAATATTTATGTATGGTAAATTATTATTGTTGGTTGGTTGTATTATTAATAATTTTAATACATTTTATAAAATAATTCTAAATTGATATACAGTGCAATACGGTAATGAGGTTAATAATTTTTTTAAATCTTATCTCTTGCGTAAATTTTTAGCATTCAATATAATATTTTATCGCATAATTTTAATTTTTGATAAATTCGTAAAGACTAAGGTAAATAAAAGTAAAACTACAGTGTTTCATATACAGCACTGTAATTAAGATTCCATTATGGATACCGTACGTACGGTATTCTTTTTCTTATATAAATACAATTAATAATGCCGGCCATACACGCTACGGTTTACTAGAGAGATCTTCATGTGTAGGTATGCCTGCGCAGTTACAACTGTGTATGTGTGGGAATAGACTTGTGCAGTTTTTTGGACCTGTGCACGTAACCGGCAACCGGCGCAGAATCGAAAATTTTTTTTTTCAGTGAAACCGTACGGCATATTTGTGTAGTTACTCCGGTCGTACTACAATTTCTCATGATTGTATTTTTTTTGTATTATAGGAGTACTCATTCGAATTTTAATTCGTTCAATAAGTAGACATGACTGTAAGTTTCTCTTTTTATTAACCAATGCTCACCACTTTTTTCGCTTTCTTTTCACTGGATTTACATTTTTTTTTAAATTATTGCAAGGCCTATTAAGGCCAGTGCATCATTGTCCTCAATCGACGCCATCACAGAAAAAACTGAAAACCGCTTTAGTACACCGAAAACGTTCCCACACATACTACTGACTTCTCTCCTGTAAACCATATCGTGTATGGCCGGCTTAACCCATAGCGTAGTTTGACATTTACACTTTTTTAATCTGACACTTCTGGCAGATCATTTTTGACAGAAGTCAAAATCACATTTTAAAAACAATATTTTGTATTGTATATTTGATTTGTTATAATATATTTAGGAGAAATATTCTAAAATGGGTAAAAAGAAGAATAAGAATAAAGTTAGTGGTGCAGTTAAAACTGCTGCCAAAACAGAGAAAAAACTGGCAAATAAACTTAAAAAGGAACTTGCTACTTTGGGAGAGGTTAGTTTATATGGATCCCGGTTATTATTTCTACGGTCTAACATAATCAAAATAAATAATATTTTAAATTTACGTAATGTATTTTTTTTAAAAACTTTTTACAAAAATCGAAACTTATTACAGGAAGACATAGCTAAAGTAATAGCAGAAATAGAAAGAGAAGAGGCTAAACGTGCTGCGGCGTCAGAAAAGACCTTAAAAAAGCCACCCACTTCCAGAGCTTATGCAAGTCTCACCCCACATCCTATAAACAATGAACTCATCATGTTTGGTGGAGAGTTCCATAATGGACAAAAGGTGAAAAGTTTATAATATTTATTTAATATTGTAAGTAATTATACCAATTATAAAATAATTCAAACTTTTTGTTGTCTTGTTTGTGGATCTTAACTGTAAGCAAAAAATTCTAATATTCAATTTGAAACTGTAATATTTTTTACTATGAGGAAGTAAATTATATCTTTTTAAAAAAAATCTCAGCAAATTTAAGTAATATATTTTATAAATTTTCAGACTGAAGTATACAATGAATTATTATTCTTCAACCCTGTAAATAACACATGGAGGCAAATTAAGGCACCAGGAGGACCTCCACCCAGGAGTGCTCATCAAGCTGTAGCTACACCAGCTAATAAGTGAGTTTAAAATGAATTCACTTTTTTATTAAAGTTTTTTCCCTCGTTTTAGCTTCACACTGTATCCCGCACATAGCAGGGTAAGCAGCAGGGAAACAGGAACCTAGTGTTAAAACACTGTTTCCATTGAGAGACTTCTGTTTCCCACTTTCTGACAAATTCTACAGGCAGCGGCAAAACTCAATGCCACCCTTTGCCTCGTTACCAGAGCCAGATATGAAAATATTAAATATTTCATTTCTTAGAGTGGGAATTGAACCCACAACCTGTTGCCTATACATACTTATGCCCATGCACCTACAATTATTTACAAAAAAGTATTAAAGAATCATTAACCTATGCCTCTTGGGATGTTTTCAAGTAATAAGCTAAGCTATACATTTTTGTTAAGATATATCAACATCCTTATATTGTTTTTATAACTATTTAACATTTTTAAGTGAATAAAAATAAAATTAAAGTGATATTTCTTACTTAGAAATGGAAATGCTTTTGTAGTAATTTCAATCTCAGAAAACATAAAAACTTGAACACATTAGGATTTTCAGAATTTAGCTGGAAATGGGGAATGGAAGGGTCTTAATCTAAAAGTAGTATCTTTACACTAGGTCCCCAGGTTCCCCTGTGCTTACCCTGCCATGTGCAGGATACAGTATGAAGCTAAAAAAATATTGGGATTTTAACTCGTGTTTCTTGAAAACTGTCCAAGTCCTTATAAGTTTGTCTATGAAGATATCAAGTTAAAATTGATATCAAATAAAAAATAATTAATTGTATGAAATTCACCATGTAATCATAATCCATAGGATAAGGGGGTATAATTAAGGGAAAAAATCTGAAATTAGAAAAATATTGCTATTTCATAGAAAAAATCATCAAGTGCATGCATATGATGTGCAAACTTAAGTTTACTGGTTTTTTTATTTAAGAATTTAACAATTTTGTTTATTTTCAAATGGTCATTGTCATGAAATAGTCTCTGTTCTGTTCATTTCGTCATCAATAAAATAGTTACTTGATTATAATATATTTTATAATATTTTTAGAGGTGAGCTGTGGGTGTTTGGTGGTGAATTCACAAGTCCTTCAGAAACTCAGTTCTATCATTATAAAGATTTATGGTGTTTTTCTTTAGCAGAAAAGAAATGGGAGAAAGTAAGTGTTAATTTATATAAAATAACTAGAATATGATACAACAAGTTTTTATATTCAGATATTAAAACTTATTGTTTTCAAAATGTCAATGGTCATAATGATCTGAAATAATTTGATTTTGTTACAATCTCTTACGTATGTATTATATTATATATATTTGTTTTTAGTTTCACGATGTAGTATATATATGCATCTAGTGTTCACAGCAGGTTATATCCTAAAAAATCAGTTACCTTACCTTACGATAATTGTTTTAAAATTAAAACTGTTGATAATTAATATTTTGCGCGACATACATGCCATTTTTTTTGTTTTGTTCTTTTATATGCACTTTTTTTGTCTTATTCTGCTATTTTGCACTAATCAACTGCTACAGATTAGAAAACCTGTATTAATATTGTTTTAAATATCTTTTCTTCTTTTCTTTTTTATCAGCTGAAGCTGAAAGCTGAGCTATATCCCGCACACAGCAGGGTAGGCAGAGAGAAGAAATGGAAATATAAATTAAAGTAAATATTTCATCTCTTCGAGTGGGGATCGCACCCACAATCAGTCGGTTTTACAGTCACACTTTGTGCCGCTGCGCCACGGCTGGCCTCTAATCTCTCTTCTCTTCCATATGTATTTATTGCAATAAAAAAATATAAATTATATTTTGCTTCCAGGTCATAGCACCCAACGCGCCATCCTCCAGATCAGGTCACCGTATGACATTATTAGGTCGTAAATTATTTATATTCGGTGGTTATTCAGACGATGGCAGAGATTGTAAATATTTTGACGATCTGCACACGTTTTGCTTGGACACGAGGCAGTGGAGTAAACTGGTGATAAGCGGGAGAGGTCCCAGTGCCAGGTCGGCGTGTGTTATGCTGCCTTGTGGGAATGATTCGGTTTGAGTTTTTTTTTTAGGAATATAAAATAAATAGGTTTTTTGTTTTTCATTTTTAGGTATATTTTGTGATTAGGATTTGAAAAATGAAAATATTAAATAACATTTTCTTAGATGACATTAAAATTGATTTTGTGTGAAAATAGGTGATGTCGTGGCTCAGGGGTAGAAACGTGCGACTGTACACGCGACGGTTGTCCTCAAGGTTGGATATAAAACCTGAGGAAATTAATTATTTTAATATTTTAATTTCTTCGCTCTTGGTTAACAAGGCGAAGCGCGGCGCCACTCACCTCGGAATTCGATCTAAAGTGGAGAAAGAAAGTGCCCTAATGGAAACGGAAAGTTTTAACAGTAGGTTTCCAGGTTCCCTCTGCCTAGTTTGCTATGTGCAGGATACTTACAGCTTGAAGATATACCTTAAAAATACACACATATTAAAAAAAGTACGCACATTCTTTTCGGCTACATCGAAATGTTTTTCAAATCTTAATATAAAAACTGTACTTAAATATATAATGGATTGCATCAGCAACTAAAAACTGTGCTTGATTTTAATGAATCATTTTTGTCATTGTTATATTGGTTATCATCCAATAAAATGACACCCTAAAAGTTTATTTTTGAAAAAAACGTGATCTACTCATTAAAAGTCAGTCTTCATATGCTTATTTTGATTATAATGTTATCTCATATTAATATTAAATTCCAGCTAATCATCTACGGCGGTTTCTCTCGAACACGCGAAGGGAGGACGGAGAAAACACAAACGCACACAGACATGTTTAAACTGTCCTTCAAAACTGGTTGGACCTGGCGCGCCTTGTCCGGGGGAAGTACCGCGCGGGCTGGTGTAGCGGCTGCCGTGAATGTGCACAGCAATAGGGGATACGTGTTCGGCGGCGTCTGTGTAAGTATGTTGGGTGTTTTTTGGGAATATGTTTGGGAATATTTTGTGAAAATATGTTGGGAATTCTGAATGTGTTGGAAATATATGTCTGTGTAGGTCTGTTGGATTTTGTTGATTTTTTTTTGTCAAATATTTTTGGATTTTGTGTGTGTATTGGTAAATTGTTTTTCATTGTGTATGATCTTAATGATGTATTTTATTTTTCATAAAAAAAAACATAAATGTAATGTTGCCAAAAAAAAATCTTCTGAATGTTCTGTATACTGTACCATTTTGGACAATATAATTTTAATTATATTTTTTTACTCTAAAGGACGTCGAAGAAACAGAAGAAGAGTTAAAAGGAGAAATGAGTGATGAACTTCAAGTTTTAGATTTAGATACCAATCGTTTCCATCCTGTAGTGTTACGAACAAACATAGTACCTACTGTACCTATACAGACAGAGCAAGAGAAGGAGAAAGAAGAAGAAGAGAAAGAGACTGTTACAGGTAAACTGAGGATTTGGTATTCTATCAAGCATTTCCCCGTATATAGCAGAGTAATCAGATGGAACCTGGGAACCTTGTGCTAAAACACCGTTGATATTATTATTTAAAATTAAAATAAAAATTAGCTTCACGCTGTATCCCGCACACAGCAGGGTAGGCAGAGGGAACCTAGTGTTAAGACACTCCGTTCCCCACTTTCTGCCGAATTCTGGAGGCATTGCGTGTTGAGTGGCAGAACTCAACGCCGCGCTTAACCTCGACACCAGAGCGAAGAAATGGAAATATAAATTTAAGTAAATATTTCATCTCCTCGAGTGGGGATCGAACCCACAACCAGTCGGTTTTGCAGTCACACCTCGTGCCGCTGCGCCACGACCGGCCTCATTCCTCGATATTATTATTTGATATTCTTTTTATCTTCCCGCTTTTTCGGCTTACCGTAGATAACCTGGTATCTAGACACTCTGTTCCCTGCTTTTCGTCCAATTTAAGATATTGTCTGTTGAACGACGGAACTTAACGCCACACTTTGTTACCATAGTTGGGCATATAAGTAAATTCATAGTCTTTGCTTTACCTTTAAAATAGTTGGCTGCTGACTCACTGCACATCAATGGATGTGCTTTAGCTGCTGCTTAGTGTTATTGATATAATACTGTATATTTTTTTACTTAGGACCTCTAGAAAATTTTGTAAGAAGCGGTACTGCATTTTTTGTTTATATGAACAAAATTTTTATTATATTTTTTTAGTATAGCGACATCTGTAACCGTTGATTTATAATATTTGAACAAAAAATTTTTTAACTTTTCGTTTACAAGTTCTATTCACATTTTACAATAATTCACATTTTACATACAATGTGAACGGAACACTATATTACATAGTTCCCTCTAAGTGCTGTATAAAAAAATCTAAATTTTGTTATTTTATTTTAAATTATCATTCTGTTTGTAGTGGTAACAGATGAAGTATTCACAATGAAGCTTGGTTCCTCACAATCTTCAGAAGTTCTAGAAAGTTCTGTAACAATACAACCTAAAGTAGAACGTTCAGGACCAACTCCCAGAATGTCGGCCATGATGGCGGTGCAGAGATCTGTTTTGTATTTGTACGGAGGTGTTTTAGAGAAAGATGAGAAACAATTCTATTTGGGCGATATGTATAGCTTGGGTGAGTTTTTTTAAATTCTGTATTTATTTACTAACTATTTTAGTTTTTTTTTGGGATCATTTCATTTCTTTAGGATCATGGCAAAGCGTATGGCAGTAAACGCGAAGATTTACGTGACGCTTCGATTCCCACTGAGAAATAAAATATTTAATATTTTCATTACTTCATTCTGGTACCTAAACAAAATCTAACCTAATTTGAAGACATTATTCCTTACTCTGTGGCTTGAAGTAACATAGCGGAAACATTAAAAAAAACATAATTGAGACTAAAAAGATCATAATTTATTGGCAATTTATAGGTAATAAAAAGATGTACTGTCAGGTTGTAAATGTTTGCCAAATTTCGTTAGCAAAGTCCCTAATATTTTTATAGTGAATTACAAATATATATTTATAAATTTTACATAAATCTTATTTACTTTACAAATAGTTCCATTAGAAACAAATATACTATTTATATAACAAAATGAATGCTTTCTTTCGCGGCGTTGAGTTCTGCCACTCATCACGCAATGCCTCCAGAATTCGGCAGAAAGTGGGGATCGGAGTGTCTTAACACTAGGTTCCCTCTGTCTACCTTGCTGCGTGCGGGATACAGCGTGAAGCTGATTTTTTTTTATGAAAGCTTTTATTTTACAGATCTACACAAACTAAACGAATGGAAGACCATTATAGAGCAGCCGCCGCTACCGGACTGGCTCGGCTCCGACTCGGAGTACTCCGGCAGCGAGAGCGAGACGGACGATAGCGACGACAGCGACGACGGAGAGGGATAGATATATTGATTATTGTAATTAAAAAGTGCTCGTTCAGACACGCGGTGACCGCTCGTTTAGCAGGGTAGGCAGAGGGAACCTAGTGTTGAGACACTTTGTTCTCCGTTTTCCGCTGAGTTTTTGAAGACATTGCGTGGTCTGGCGACTAAACGATGCTTCGTTGTAATTATAGTTGCGTGTTATAACGCACAACAGATAAAATATTCCAGTATAAATTTCAAATTTTGTAACTTATTTATTTTCACATTATAACAGTTAATATTTATTATCTGTAATAATAATGGTTAGTTTAACAATTATCAGAGACATTCGGTAGTCACTCGGTCGACATCGAGTCGACACTTAAGCAAAAGGTCAAAAAAATTATGATGACTGTAGTGTTGATGGAGATGAATAAAAATCTACTTACGAATAGCACTGAGTTTAATCAAAACCACTTTAAATGTACATACAATGTTAACACAAATGGTAAAATCACAATTAAACACCGTACAGTGGGTTCGATCCCCACTCGAGGGGATGAAATATTTATTTAAATTTATATTTCCATTTCTTTGCTCTAATGTCGAGGCAAAGCGCGGCGTTGAGTTCTCCCACTCAACACGTAATGCCTCCAGAATTCGGCTAAAAATGAGAAACGGAGTGTCTTGACACTAGGCTCCCTCTGCCTACCCTGCTGTGTACGGGATACAACGTGAAGCTGATCTATCTATAACAGTTTAAGACCACAGTTACAAAAATATAATATAACGAGTAATTAATTATGAATATATAATAATATAATTAATGTACATGAATAATCCCATAAATTATAAAAGCGCGGGGGCCGTGTGCTTATAGTTTCCAGCATTTCGTACGCGGTGCCTGTGCGTTTTTTAACCGCGCGGTAACGTCTGAATGATTACTGCAATGGTCATATACCATTCCTTACTATAAAGTAAGGAAGAAAACAAAAGGAAATACATATATTGTGTCCAGACAGACAAATGTTCATAATTTCATTAGAATATAAGGCCATAATCGACAATGTTATTAAAATAATTGAGTTTTATACGATATATTGTAATTATATGTATTTTAAGGATAATAAATAATTTCTATACAGTATTTTTTTTATTTTAATTTGTGTAAGTATCATGTTGTATGTTAAAGTCAAAAGTTATGCTTCAAGTTGACTATAATAATCTAGAAAAGCGTATTCCATTCGTTCAGTGATATTAAGGTAAGATATATAATATAAACTCTAAAAATATCGAATTTGTTAGCATTGAACACTGTTCTAAGTTATATTAGAGTCCACAACTATATAGGCCATCGTAGCGCAGTGGGACAGATATACTACTTATACTCTATTGTTAGACGAATTCTTAGTTAAAGTAAAATAAATTTTATTTTTGTGCTGTGTGGCCGAACTCAACGCCGCGCTTTTGCCTCGATACCAGAGAAAAGAAATGGAAATGTAAATTTAAATAAATATTTCATTCCTTCGAGTGGGGATCGAACCCACAACCAGTCGCGTTTACAGTCACACTTTGTGCCTCTGCGCCACGAAAGACCTCCATAATTTATAATAAAATAAAATTAATATACTATATAAGTATTTTTTATTAAATAGGATTTAAAATAAAACACCAAGTTACACCATCTGTTTATTTACAACGTCATACATGGTAGAGCCTACACGTGTATATAAATACTCCTTTAATCCTACACTTTATTCATTCGTTATACATTCAGTTTTTAACAATTTTCATTATATTCTAATAAAGAAGAATCAAATATTTAGACCTAGATTTAAATATCCAGATAGTTTTGTAATAGTTAATATTAAATTACGTCGTTTTTTTTTAAATAATTTTGTAAAAAAAATAGGATAAAAAACGTCTTACCGATTATTTTATTATTATTATTGAAATTTACAATCGTAATAATTAAAATCATTTATTATTGTGAAATAATAATATATGTATGTACATATATATTTAACTCTTTGTTATTTGAAACAGTGGTAATTTTATTCTGGCAGAGTATAGAGTTTATCAAAGTAGTTAAATCGATAATTTTTAAGATAACAAGTGTTTATTCATCATACTTTCAGTTTAAAATTGTTAAAATGCACTATTTATTATAATTTATTTATTCATTAAAAATAATTATTTAATCAATATTGCATATATTGATTAATAAAAAAATGTAGTGTTAAGTATACTTCATTATTGACGATTTCAAAATAAAAACATGCAAACATCTTTCACTATAACATATATATGAAATAAAAATAAATATATTGGATTCTAATGTACTCTCCTAAATTCCCATACAATTCCATTTGAAGATGTTTTTTCTTGTAAGCTGTCACAATTTTCCTTTTTTTTTTTAATTTCTAAGATCCCCACCCATAGTGCCTTTCAATCAACGGCAGTTGTCTGTACCCTGTTAATTATCTGTACAAAATCTAATATTTACTAACTTTTTAAAACATTTAAAATGTTAATCATATATTTACAGAGTAATTTAAAACGTATAGGTTACAATTATTACTAATTACGTATAAAAATAGCTAACTGTCGATATTAAATATGCAAAAGCTAAACAACTTTTGGAATAACTCTTATTCAATTACGTTTTAAACTTATTTTTTTTATTTTAACGGGTATTTTGTAAAGAATAATCATTTTTTTAAGGAAAAGTCATTCATAATTTAAATAATTAATTTTACTGCTGGTTTTATTCTATAGACGAACATTTTCAAAGTCAGTGCAAGTGATTCAAGAAGCAAGAAGTGAGAGAGAGCTTACGATTTATTTTCTTTTTGGTCCCAAAACTTGCACATTACGTTTATATTTAATCTATATTGTGTGATATGTGTCACAAGAAAAAGCCAAAGCGAAAGCAAAAAAAAATCTATTAAATTATTTTAAACATTTTAATTTTAACTTTTAATGACAGATGACATTTCATATAAAAATAAAAAAAAAATAAAAATCTATTGCGACTTTATTAGATAAACAAGTTACGTATAATATAAATATTTGTGCGTTTGATAATAACAAAAAGACTAATTATGGCATGTAAGAAAGTTTACTTAGAACTATATAAATATACCGTGGAAAATTTATTGCCAGATACAATAAAAGCTTTTTTAAGAAAAAAAAAATAAAAAAGCGTATACGCGATATTTTTTCTATCTATACACTGGGTTCACAATTGAATAACAATAATATTCGCAATGTAAAAAAAATATGCAAACATAGCAAAGTAAAGCTGAAGCTCATGTTTAAAAAAGTTAAACAATAAAAAATTGCATTAATAAAAATAAAAATACAATATTAATAAACTAAAAAAATCACTATGTCAGTCGATAAAAAAAATACAAATAGATAAGATTTTAATTTCGAATTCATTTTCAAACATAAATATGTATGACAAGAAACGTCAAAGTGACGTTTAGAAAAAAAAACAATATCCAAAGCAAATCAGTCTTAACTTACGCTTACGTGTAACTAAATATATTTACACTTTAAATATTTTTTGTTCCGAAGCTATAATATTTACAAATTAGTACAACTGACAGACAGACAGACATCTTAGAACATATTATTATATAGCATATTACATACAGAGTTGAAGTATTCGCTATCTAAATCATAATTTACAATTTATATTTACAATTAATAAATACAAAATTTGGCTGTGATTATCTAAACTGCGACCTAATGGGTAAAATATATATGTTGTCGCCATTAAGATATTATTTATCTGTATTTTAATATACTATTATAATGCTTTAAATATCGTTACTCATTAACGATAATTACACTTTTAAAAATAAATAAATTAAAACACTATGCTCCCTTAATTTAACTACTTCATGAAAATGCATTGAAAAAATATATTGAAAAATCATAATAAAATTGTATAGCAGCTTTATAAATGAATTTTTAAATAGTATAAATAAAATTATGGACTAAATCAAAAAAATTATAGACTTGCATAAAATTACAGATAAACGATACCAAAATAACGGCGCCTTAGAAGGAAATAAAAGTAAAAAATCAGTTATTGTCGACCAAAATGAAGTTATTTACACATTTAGTGCACTCGAGAATCGAACCCACAGTCATATCACAGGACTCGCTCTCTTTATTGACTAGGCAGTGACGTCACGGTAGATGGAAATTACGGTAATAAATTAATCAGTAATTTAATTTAAATTATTTGTGGACAACATAATTAAAGGTAGACAGTGTTGCCATGTTGAAAAATTAATATTATGTAATAAATTAATTATGAGTACAATGTTAAAGACGGGTTGTGTTATTGTGTTGATAACAAAAAAAAATGATATATTTTTTAGATTTTGAACATAAATAATACGACCCACCTTTCAATTCGCAAATTCAAAAAGTATTAAATTGCTTTATTATGTATTTGTGTATTTAATTAAAGGTAGGCAGGCAGTACTATCATGTCGATAAAAAATGGTAAATAAACGCAAAAACATCCACACATATAGAAACACGACCCACCTATGACAATCGATTTTAAAATTAAATATCAGTACATTTTTAATTTAAAAGAAACAGTGTTGCCATTCAAAAACGAAAAATCCACACATAACAAAACACGACCTACCTTCAATTCTCGACTATAAAAAGACATTTTTAAACTACTATTATTAACAAAAAAAAAAAAGGAAAAAAAACGTGACGTCATGTCAAAATGGCAAATTAAAAAAGATCGGTGACGATAGTACCGAACCAGGCGCACACAACGGGCAGGGCGTACGTGAATAGCGCCTTTTGTAGGGACGGTTGATCGGCGGACGCGGCTACCGGTTCTTCTGAGGGGATAGCTGGTTCAGATACATTGTCGGGTATCTCGATAGGCTGTTCAGGTTGTGGTATTTCATCGACTGGCTCGATTATTTTTGGTATTGGTATTTCGAATTTGGGTTGTGTTGGTATTTCTGATTGTCTCGTTGTAGCTTCTGGTGTAGTGGCGTCGAAACGGCCGTCGCCTGAACCTGGAGGGAATTGAAATGATAAGTTATTGTCGTTTGTTTGAATTGTTGTTTGAGTAAAGCTCGATAGGATTTTTTTTATTATTTAAGTTAGTTGTTAGTTTATTTAATTATATTTTGTTAGGTATGCTAGAAACTAAAACTGTATTTTAGAAATTTATCAACGGTTGGAATTGTGAGATTAAGATCGCCCAAACATAATAAATATATTTTTTTATCTTATGCAATATGCATGGTATGCAGAGGGATCTTAATGTTAAGACACTCTGTTTCCCATATTAAGCCGGATTCTAAAGGCGTTGCGTGTTGAGTAGCGTGACTCAAAGATGCCAAATAAAAATAGTAATATGAAACATTTAATTATCTTAAGTGGGTATCGAATCCACAACATTTAGCATTTACAGTCAAACGCTTGTGCGTTTTGCGCTTGTGCGGTGCAAGGGTGCACCACGACTGGCCTCATAATATTGCTTTTTTTACTGAGCCGACTTTAATTTTAACTACAAATACCCAAAATTTATATAAGTGTATATAAAAATAAAATTACTAGTATAAATAAAATTTGCAGAGAAAAAAAGCAGTTTACCTTCATTATAATCATTATCCGTGTTCCTGTCCTCGTCGTCTGTGGGTAAATCGTAGTTATCGTATGACTCGTCGCCGGAACCCGAGCCTGAGCCGTTTTCGATGAATTCGTTTTGTGCTGCCGCTGCTGCTTGGAGGTCTTCAGCTGGTGAAATAGAAAAGATAAAATTTTGATTAGAAATATACAGTGGTTTAGAATAACACGACGGTTGTGGTATGATTTCAACTCGAGATATTGGAATATAGGTACACACAGCGTTGAGTTACGCCACTTAATCAGTAACATTCCGAAAATTGTGAAAATCGGGAATTGGACTACCTCGACACTAGGTTCCCTTTGTCCCCCTGTTGTGCAATAAAAAATAAAAAGTACATATTTTATTACGTCCTAAGGCACGATATGTGCTTAACCTAATACACCAAAGTAATATATATATTTACGTATATATATATATATATATATATATATATATATATATATATATATATATATATATATATATATATATATATATATATATATATATATATATATATATATATATATATATATATATATATATATATATATATATATATATATATATATATATATATATATATATATATATATATATATATATATATATATATATATATATATATATATATATATATATATATATATATATATATATATATATATATATATATATATATATATATATATATATATATATATATATATATATATATATATATATATATATATATATATATATATATATATATATATATATATATATATATATATATATATATATATATATATATATATATATATATATATATATATATATATATATATATATATATATATATATATATATATATATATATATATATATATATATATATATATATATATATATATATATATATATATATATATATATATATATATATATATATATATATATATATATATATATATATATATATATATATATATATATATATATATATATATATATATATATATATATATATATATATATATATATATATATATATATATATATATATATATATATATATATATATATATATATATATATATATATATATATATATATATATATATATATATATATATATATATATATATATATATATATATATATATATATATATATATATATATATATATATATATATATATATATATATATATATATATATATATATATATATATATATATATATATATATATATATATATATATATATATATATATATATATATATATATATATATATATATATATATATATATATATATATATATATATATATATATATATATATATATATATATATATATATATATATATATATATATATATATATATATATATATATATATATATATATATATATATATATATATATATATATATATATATATATATATATATATATATATATATATATATATATATATATATATATATATATATATATATATATATATATATATATATATATATATATATATATATATATATATATATATATATATATATATATATATATATATATATATATATATATATATATATATATATATATATATATATATATATATATATATATATATATATATATATATATATATATATATATATATATATATATATATATATATATATATATATATATATATATATATATATATATATATATATATATATATATATATATATATATATATATATATATATATATATATATATATATATATATATATATATATATATATATATATATATATATATATATATATATATATATATATATATATATATATATATATATATATATATATATATATATATATATATATATATATATATATATATATATATATATATATATATATATATATATATATATATATATATATATATATATATATATATATATATATATATATATATATATATATATATATATATATATATATATATATATATATATATATATATATATATATATATATATATATATATATATATATATATATATATATATATATATATATATATATATATATATATATATATATATATATATATATATATATATATATATATATATATATATATATATATATATATATATATATATATATATATATATATATATATATATATATATATATATATATATATATATATATATATATATATATATATATATATATATATATATATATATATATATATATATATATATATATATATATATATATATATATATATATATATATATATATATATATATATATATATATATATATATATATATATATATATATATATATATATATATATATATATATATATATATATATATATATATATATATATATATATATATATATATATATATATATATATATATATATATATATATATATATATATATATATATATATATATATATATATATATATATATATATATATATATATATATATATATATATATATATATATATATATATATATATATATATATATATATATATATATATATATATATATATATATATATATATATATATATATATATATATATATATATATATATATATATATATATATATATATATATATATATATATATATATATATATATATATATATATATATATATATATATATATATATANATTATTTTATTATTTATTTTGTTTGAAAAAAAAACTTTTTCATTTTTGGGAATTTATTTTTTTCTGAATTATATTAGGCTTTTATAGAGTAGTTAAAACTGTGGTTTCATTTAATGTGGTGCTGACACTTCCACCCTGTATACGTTAAAGTAATATATATAATATGTATATTTACGTGTATTATTATTGTAGTAATATATTTCAACCCCATTGTAAGCGTCGTTTAATTTATGGGTGTATGATCAACGCGGGCGGAGGGGAGGGCAGTGAAAAAGTGGAGAAAAAAAGTAGTGTGTTGATACTTTGTTGTCCCACCCTGCTAAACGCATACGGTATGCAGCTAAGAGCCTAGTGTTAAAACACTCCACTCCACAAATTCCGCCGAATTCTGGAGGCGTTTTTGTCTCGATACAGCGAAGAAATGAAAATATTAAATGAATGCTTCATTTCTTCGGGCGGGATTCGACCCTCAACCTGTCGGGTTGCCAGTCTCACTATTAATGAAAATACTTGCCGAGTGGAATGACAATATACGCAAATAAGCTGACAAGGGTGGGTAGAATAATGTTGGGAAGTGACAAGCGACCACCACAAGTAGCGCGTCGTTGGAGAGATCTATATCCAAGAGTGACTTAGAACAGGGTGATGCTGATGATGAAAGATGATGAACAATACTCACGAGTATCTTTCCACTGTACTTCCACCCCGTTGTAAGCATCCTTCAGTTTGGCGGTGTAGGACCGCAGCGCCTCCAGCGCGGGTGTGGGGGAGGGCGGCACGAACGACCGCACTTCAGGGTTGGAGGCCAACGCGGGCGTACCGTCTCCGGCAGCTATTGATGTGTAACTGGAAGGAAGGACATTGGTTAATTATTATATATATTTTTTTGAATTTCACATAACAAGGTAGGCAGACGGAACCTAGTAACCTAGCATAAAGACACTCCGTTCCCATTAAGACACTTTCGCTTTTCACTTTTCACCGATTTCTCGATGCATAGCATGTTAAGTAGCGGAACTCAATGTCGCGCTTTATCTCGTTAACAGAGCGAGAAAACAAACATATTAAATATTTAATTTCTTTGAATGGGAATTAAACCCAGAATGTAACGCTGGTACAGTTTTTTTTAACTTCACCATTTTCTCCCCATATTTACCTATTCTTGTAGGCAAAGAGAGTGTTAGAGTGTTAATGTTAAGGCCGTTTGTTCTCTGCGTATTGAGTAACAGAACCCAACACTACGTTATATCTTGTTATCAGAATAGTAAACGACAACAAAACTGTTGTATTTATAGTCAAATACTGTGCCGCTACGCTCTGACGGTCTTGTAATTAAAATTAATATATTCATTGCGAATAATGAAAATGAATTTATTCCTCTAAATGAATTCGTGGCCAGAGACATCAGATGGTATCCAAGAGGCACGGGTTCAAATCCCACAACAAAAAAATATTTTAGTAATCTTTTAAAAATATTTTGTTGTGTGGGGATCTTGTAAAAATACTTCACTCACCTAGCAACATGTGATCCATTGAAGCAAGGTGCGCTTGTAACACTAGTGGAGGCGCACAGCACTGCGGGAAGATGGAGCCAGTAGCGTCTGGACGCTCGGATCCGGGATCGAGTCTCACGAACTAGTCTTTCCAATGCTGGGCCAGATTCGCCACCTGAAAGGAAGATTGCTTATGTTTTATTTATTTAATAGTTTTAAGCATACGGGAGAAACTCGATTTAGTTACTTTTTAGTGGTATAAACAATTTCATAATTATTAGAATTTTAAAATATTTATAAAATTACATACAGACAGAATACATAAGTACAATTAAAAAATATAATTTAGTCAAAATCATTAAGATTGTCTTACCATAACCTTCTTCAGCTTTAATTGGCTTCTTCTTTTTCGGTCCTCTCTTTCCATCAAATTCGTACGATTTAAAATCAATCTCCGCACCACCAGGTGCAGGCTCTGGGTCAGCATCACGTTTCCTCCTTTCGTGTTCTTCATATTCATTCAGTTTAATCTGACCCCTCATATACTGTAGGAATCTTTCCCTCAGTTTGGATTGTTCAGCCAGTTCTTCCGTTGCTTTTCTAATACCGTCTGGAGTTTTTAGACCTATGAGCAACGGGTCGTCATTGACGAGGCTCTCGAAGGACGCCTCGATTTCGAAGTCGTCGACATCATTGGACTTGTGGTTCCAATCGAAGTCTGGTATGGATCTAGCGAAACGCCGACTTCTGTCCGGGGCGAAGAATGGCCCGGTACTGCCACCTCCGCCCAAAACTGGTTTACCGCAACCAGAGAAGATTTTCTGCGAGATCTCCTGGTTGCGCTCTTGGAAGCTCATTATGGCTTCTGAGATTTTTATATCTATGGGCTCTACTACCATCGCTATGTTGAATGGACCGAGAAGGCGATCTGCGACTTTTTCTACGGCATCTAGAATTGAAATCGACCAAATAAACAACTAGGAGAATGCGCGGGGCATTTTACCAAATATTAGAAAACCAATGTCACATGAGCTATTCAGGCCAAAGGCTAAGGTTCAAATATAATTTAATGACAATCATCGACTCACCAACATAAGCGTCCCATTGCTCGCCCAAATCAGCGTGAGCAGGCAAGCAGCCCTTTATGACGTTGTGGCAGTATCGACTGCAGGCGGGCTGTTGCTGGCCTGAACAGGTGCCACAGTAGCGGAGACGCGCCCACGCTGTCACACACTCTTGTGTTACGCCCACCTGGAAAAAAGATAATTTAATTCATAATAATGATTAAAAGTTAATAGGAGTCAATGATTAAAAATAATGTTTTATATGAATACGTAGGTTACAGGCTAAAGTAAAGAAAAATCTAGCAAGAAGATAATATAAGGACCGCAAGAAGGTTTAAATCCTGCCGGCCTGCCACCTAGCTAAAAACTTCCCTTTTTACCTAACTTCACTTTCTACTTCCAATTCTTCCTAGGTAGAAAGGGAAGTTTTTTTTTAAATAATCTACTATTAATATTTTTATAGAGAAACCAATAAAAAGTACCTAGTGCATACTTATTAAAGACGAAGACCTGATGCGTTATTCAAACATAAAAAATTAGAGTATATTACACTACCTACATATTTTATATCATTTAATGAGTGCGCTTAAAAAAACTTAATTTTTAAAAGAAATTATCGTCATACAACGTCTGGTAAATATCAATTTTACTCAATTAATCAAAAAAAAATCAGCTTCACACTCTATCCCGCATACAGCAGGGTAGACAGAGGGAACTTAGTGTTAAGGCACTCCGTTCTCCACTTTCCGCCGAATTTTGGAAGCATTGCGTGTTGAGTGGCGGAACTCAACGCCGCGCTTTGTCTGGACACTAGGTCGAAGAAATTGAAATATAAATTTAAATAAATATTTCATTTCATCGTGATTCGAGTGGGGATCGAACTCACAACCAGTCGTGTATAAAGTAACACGCCTATCCCTGCGCCACGACTGGAATATATTTGGTTTATTTACTTAATTAACCAAATACATTGAAGTACGCTAGCATCTTGATGTTACATTATCAAAGTAAACACAGAAATAGCGGCCAATTACTTGCATCTTATCGATATCGGTGTAGCCCTTAGCGGAGTGCTTCCTCATTAATAGATAAGGATACGAGACGGTTGAATTCTTTGAATGCTATGGTTATTTAACTTCTAGTAAGAAAATTAAGTTTTATAGGACTTTTTATAGGATTTACATGTAAATTGTTAACCAGCTATGATGGAAATATTTGATGATTATAAAACTGACTAAAGAGAAGCTGGGAGGTCTGGGAATATTTTTTTATAAATTATATTTATATTATTTTATTTATTTAGCTGCACGATCTGGTTGGGATCGAACCCAGAATCGTTGCGTTTATGCTCAGACGGGATGACCTCATTGCATAATTTACACTTTTAAATATAACTGACAGCTTGTTTGTAATGCGTATTGACTCAACCACGTTTTGCCTTGTTACCAGAGCGAAGTAAGAAAAATATCGAATATTTCATTTACCCGAGTGGGAATCGAACCCACAACCGTCGTCATTTACAGCCTCCCACTTGAGCCCCTGCGCCACGACATCTGTTACACCAAGGAAGTTTCATTTTTATTTTTATTTTACACTCTATTTTCGAGATATTAAGTATTGAGTGGAACTCAACGCTGCACTTTGTCTACGATAAATTATTTACAGAGCGAGGAAGTATAATTAATTTAAACATTGCCCCGAGTGAGAATAATGGGGACTTCAATTTCATATAATATATTTTAAATATAGAGGTTTTTATTATATCAGTGGGGAAGTGTCTTGATGGGAATAGAGAGTCTTAACAATAGGCTACTAGATTCTCACTGCTTACCGTGCTATGTGCGGGATACAGCGTGAAGCCAAAAAAAATTGTTCTACATCACCAAAGCACACGCACAAATAAAGATGCCATTTAATTTAGCAATTAAAACAAGAATGTTGCATGAAGATAAACAATCTGTAAATCTTAGGCGGTGGCAACGACACGACGAGTCGCCTTGACGCGGTCTTCGGGGCTCACATTAACTACGTAATTGCTTGTCGACATTCCTATAGCCTTACATAAAACGGAATGTGGACGGACGGACGGACGGTTATGAGCATAGTATGTTTTTACAATATCATTTTTTCTTGGACAAAGGATATATATGACTGGTGATGATTGACGTGACTGATATGGGGAAAAGCTTGGAAATTACTATGTGGACGGATGTTAGTCACCAGATTTTTATAGAATGTTTTATTTTTGTTTTTAATTTTTGTACTTTATGCAGGAAACACAAGGAGGCGTCTAGTGGGTAACCAACCCATTCCTACTTTCTCATATCTGCAGCATTTAGAGAATATGAACACGTTGCACATAAAACCAGATCGGGATTTACAATAATAATATCAATAAATATTCTCCTAAAAGAGAAGAGAGAAATCGAATCCACAACCACAACCATAACATCTAATACTTAATTAAACCTAAATACATATACGTAACGAGTATCAAATTATTATCAACACCATCTATTCTCAGCTGGATGACATCACCACCAAACGTGGTTGCCAATTTAATAATCTCACAAAACGATTCGATCCTCCTTGTTGATATGCAAATAAAATTTAAATTATAATATTAATTGTGAGTAATTTGTCATCTGGCGCCAAATGAGATCAACGGACGCGTGACTCAAAGGCGTCACTAAAATACTACTCCATACTTGTCTTGAATTTTGATACCTTTTAATAAATACAACGCCGAAATTCCTTGCAAATTTGCATAGTTCGTACCTACTCGCCTCGTCTCAAGACAATAGTCAAGAGATTTATATGGTGCAGCCATGGTTTGTTGCCCAAAGCGGTGGTAATATAATATGCATGGATATTTCTGATCAGTCTGGAGGTCAGTAGGCAAATCGTCTGACTTAATGGTCGCCTTTTAAGGTAATGATTGACGTAACCGAATGTTAATGTCTCGTTTTATTTCAATTTGGGTTTATGTTTTTGAATTTACGTTCTTTACTATGGTGTACCTGCGGCTTTACCTACGCGATTAAATGGAAATAAGTAAAGATAGAAATCGATTACGACATTATACACGGTATATCACATTATGTGGTTGAAATGTGGTTGAAATGCTTGAGGAAGTAGCGTTTTGAGCTTAAAGCTTTATAGGAATGATATTGATATTGATTTTATGTATGAATACTAATAAAAATATGTTTTATTCAATTAGGCCTTATACAAGCATTTTTACAAGCATTTATTGTGTCTCTGTATGAACACAAGTATGTGTAATTGCAAAATTTATTTATCCAACACAAAGAATATAAAGATTTCATTCATATAATGTACATTTACTTATTATAATGCTTGTGGATGCAATTCCTACTCGAAGAAAAGATATTTTTTGCTATACTTCCATTTTTTACGCACTCGCGTAAAAAATGGAAGTATAGCAAAATCGCGCAGCGTTGCGACTCGCTCTCTCAATCCGCAAATTCTTGTAGAAAGTAGAGAACGGAGTCTCTAAACGCTACGTTCCCTCTGCCTATACAAGTGCCTAAACATATAAATAATACATACCTGCATCATATTCTTAACGACTTCAGCGCCAGCTCGCAGCGCTTTATGGAAAGTGCGGGTAGCTACGAAGGCCCGCCGCAGCTGCACCGACAGCTTGGAGGGCACGTCCTCGAACGGCTTGATGTCCCTCATGTGTTCGCTCACACATTTTAAATACCTGGAAATGGATAGAGATTATTGAGTAACATTTAAAGATCTGTTATTTTTGGACTTTTAGCATAGATCGCAAAACTAAATGTTTGTATTATTATTATTTTTTAATAATTTTATTGGTGTTTTCAGAAAAAACAACGGTTTATATGAGTGTATAACTAAAGATCACAGTTTTTTTTAAACCTTTTGCCTAGCCAATTATTTATGTAAAATATAAATATATTTTTTTTTTTTTTTCAATTAATAGATGTTACAGATTCCTACGAACATGTTCATGCAAAAAATGCTTGTATAAGGCCTAATTGAATAAACCATATTTTTATTAGTATTCATACATAAAATCAATATCAATACCATTCCTATAAAGCTTTAAGCTCAAAACGCTACTTCCTCAAGCATTTCAACCACATTTCCTATAAAACAGGCTCCAAATAAGCCTTCTGAGAAGCAAACAGCCATTCCTATAGGAAATTATGGTTCAGCTTAATAGAATAATTCCAGTAAATGCGTAATCAACGGAAGAAACAATTTCTGCGTCGAAACATTTAGTATTTAGACACGACGCGCGGACTTGCGTGTAATAGTAATAGATTCAATATAGATAGGTTATTTATTATGTTTATTAAATGAATTATTTAAAGAGGATTTGTTTGAATATATTTTGCATACAAATGTAGAAGGTATTCTAATAATATTAGTATGTGTTTTGAAACTGTAAAGGCGGACGTCCGGTAGTCTCATTTTCCATAATTTATATGCATTAAACGACGACCATCTCTGGGCCTGTTGTAACTCTCGAGATGGATCCCAGTTGATGCGTCACAGTAAATATTTTTATATTCTAAGGGGCTTTTATGTGTTGGACCTGTGTCCCCACACAAGCCTTCCAAAAGATCGAGCTAATTTGAACCCCAGATCCTCAGGACAAAGAGAAACATGAGAATCAGCTTATATTAGTATTAAGCATACTATAATTGTTTACTTTGTTTGTTAATTATAAAATTGATGATGATAAACATAGGCGTAAACCTATACAAGTTTAGTGGTTTATAGTTTTTTTTAAAGTCAATCAATCAGCTTCACGCTGTATCCCGCAAACTGCAGGATAGGCAGAGGGAACCTAGTGTTAAGAAACTCCGTTCCCCACTTTCTGCCGAATTCTGGAGGCATTGCACGTTGAGTGACAGAACTCAACGCCGCGCTTTGCCTCGATACCAGAGCGAAGAAATGGAAATATAAATTTAAGTAAATATTTCATCTCCTCGAGTGGGGATCGAACCCACAACCAGTCGGTTTTACAGTCACACTTTGTGCCGCTGCGCCACGACTGGCCTCGTTCTTTTTAAAGTTTTATCATTTAATCGCATTGAATAGGTTATTCATACTTATGCTTAGTTGTTTATTTTTCTTGTGAAATAACCTAATGTGTATATTTCGTTCCCCAATTTCTGTCAAAGTGAAGCGGCAGAACTCAACGCTGCGCTTAGTCAACAGAGGATAAATTCTCAAGTGGGAATCAAACTCTCAACCATCCTGTTTATTGTCAGACGTTGCTTTACTGTCCCACTACGGTCTCATAGCCTAGGTTAGTCCGTTTAAAACAAAAGTGTAAACTACTAAAACAGCACACGTTTTTATATAAAAATGCAAAATAAAACCAAAATAAATAGCAATTTTCTCTTTAAATATCGCCAAATTCAACAAAAACAGACCACGCAAGCTAATAACGACGACACACGCATATAATAAATCTGAACGTACGAAATAAATTAGATTAAGACATTATAGTACCGAGCAAACGCTATAGTACCGTTTGATGTTCCCGGCGGTCTTGCACTCAATGTTTTATAGCACCAACCACATTATTAATAGGTTCTAAAAATAAATACTCTTCGTTTCGTTTTCTTTTGTTTCAACCACAAATGTCTTTTTTTTGGATTTAATATTTTATTTTTAATTTTCAAGATAAGACAGACAGAAGTTGAAATTACCCACTTTTTCGTTACCCAATTTTCGAAATATTGCGTGTTGCATGGCGGATCTCACCGCCGCGCTTTATCTATTTCCCTATATAACTGGGAATTCAACCAATAATCATCGTGTTTATAGTCAAACGCTATGACTCTGCGCTACGACGGTCTGCAACTCGAAATTTATAATAATTGTAGTTTTATCTTATTTTTTTATAAATCAAAGAGTAATAAATATTAATTTGATTTAAATCAAGTATTATAAAACAACACTAATTCATGTCTATTAGTGGCGTTATAAGTGAGAATATCTATGAATCAGCTAAATACATTAAGAATCTTTTAGCACTATAGGTACTATAAGTTGCGCGTACGCATGAAGAAAGACAGTATTGATCTCACGCACTGAAAGAAACGTGACAGGGCTTCATTGCAGACTTTACATACAAGCCATTATCAGCCTTAATTCTTAAGTTTAGGGTATACTTTAGTATATAGTATTCATTTAAGAAAATTGTTTAGAATATCTATATAGCACTTAGAAGAGTTTATGACATCGTGTAAATAAAACGGTGATTCGTTGTCAGAACTGGTGAGTAGGGTTGCTTATCTCACGTCACTCAATTATATTATTAAAAAATGTCCAAAAATACCTTATGTAATATATGTAGGTGGATACAAAGTCATAAGACATTAAATAAAATGAAAATTACAATATTCTTATTTTTTAGCTTTACGCTGTATCCCGCTTATAGCACGGTATTTAGAAGGAATTTGGGAACCTAGCGTTAAGACTCACCGTTCCCCATTTTCCACCGAATTGCGAAGGCATTGAGTAGCGGAATTCAACGCCGCGCTTTGCTCTTTACCAGATCGAAGTAATGAAAAACCAATTGTTTTCTATAGGTACCATCTATGGCGACCCTACAAATAGCTATGATAACAATATTAAGTGTTTAGCTGATGTCTTAAGTATCACTTTTAAATCTGTTTTAATTTTAAATTAGATGTTAACACGTGCATGTTTAACATCGTATTTGTAGTATTTCACTCTCAATTATGTTGGGTCTCTGGTCTGTTAATATTAATAATATGTCTGAATATTATATATAATATATTAAATGGGTTTATTAGAGGCCAGTCGTGGCGCAGGGGCACAAAGTGTGACTCTAAAATCGACTGGTTGTGTGTTCGATCTCCACTCGAAGAAATGAAATATTTATTTAAATTTATATTTTCATTTCTTCGTTCTGGAGTCGAGGCAAAGCGCAGCGTTGAGTTCCGCCACTCAACATGCAATCCCCCCAGAACTCGGCGGAAAGTGGGAAACGGAGTGTATTAACACTAAGTTCCCTCTTCCTACCCTGCTGTGTGCGGGATACAGCGTGAAGCTGATTTATTTAAATGGGTTTATTATTATATATAAATGACTGTATCCGTTTTAAGGTCAATATTCCTTTAAACTTAATTAATTTTTATTTAGAATTTTATAAGTCACTATGTATGGGAAGTACAATTTAATATTACCCAATACAATGAATAACAAAACATAATTAAAAATATAGAAAAACATAAAAACTAAGAAACGAAATAATAAATGGTGATCTACTCACTTCTCGTCGAAGCTGTACTGCGAGTTGAGCACCGTGAACATCTTCTGGTAGAGGATGCTGAAGAAACTGTCCATCATTTCATCAAAGTCTTTGTCGCCTCGAGTGTAGTACCTAAAATTAAAAATTATATTATTTTAAATAAAAAAAACAGAGTAGGCAGAGGAAACCTAATGGTAAGACTGTTTGTTCGCGATAATAAATGTTCGAGTTCAATCTTTACATGAGCGGGCTCTTAGCTAAAACAAAGGAAGAACAATACTGTCTGGAACACACTGAAAAATGAAAGGGTTGAAAAACTTAGAAGCTACTGACGCAATCGCAAATGAACAAGACTAAAACATAATAAAAATATATTTATTGTTTTTATTTTATTTGTATTTAATGAACTGATATTATAAATTTAAAACTTTTTTTTAAGTTACTGTTATGTATATTTTTCATTAACAATTTTGCCGCATAGAAGGGTAGGCAGAGGGAACCTAGTGCCTCAACACTTCGCCTTTCGTCGTTCAGTGGCGGAACTCGACGCCGCGCTTTGCCTCGTTACCACAGCGAAGACATGGAAATATTAATCCGTCTACTATATTTCATTACAAAATATTACCCATACCTCTCTAATTCCTCAAACAGCTGCTCGAAGACATAAGAGTGTTGTTCGTAGATCATCCCATAGGTCCTTTTGAACATGGCATGGAACTCCTGCCGTGATAGCTGCAAGAGTTTGCGGAAGAATTCTGCAACAAAACAAATATAAATTACATTTTTAGTAACAAAATAAATCATAGAATTATCCAAAAATTTTTATAATCTAATCAGCTTCACGCTGTATCCCAGCAGGGTAGGCAGAGGGAACCTAGTGTTAAGACACACCGTTCCCCACTTTCCGCCGAGTTCTGGAAGCATTGCGTGTTGAGTGTTGCCTCGACACCAGAGGGAGAAATGAAAATATAAGTGTAAGTAAATATTTTATCTCCTCCACTGGAGATCGAACCCACAATCAGTCATTACAATATAGGTATTGTAAACTTATTATGGTACAGGGATGTAGGGATCAATTTAACTGGTATTAAATGTACCCTCCATATAGCACAGTACGCAGATTGGACCTAGTGTTAAGATACGTTCTTCACTTTTCGCCCAATTCAAGACATTGTTGAGTGGCGAAACTTAACGCCGGACTTTGTCTTTTTATATTAAATTTACATCGAACTCTATACTAGAATCAAACCAGGAATCCAATTACCCAATAAACTAATTACAGGACAGAACGAGGCAGTCAACTTTCATATTCACTATGCAACTTCAATAGGAATGCATTAATCTGCATCGTGAGTTTTTATCTTTTAATTAAATTACTGACTGGCATAAGATACATATCTATCTGTTAAAAGATATTCAATGTTTCCATGAATCTGATATTATCATGAGGAAGAAACACTTTTTGTTCTTGTTTATTCTAAATGTTCATAAATAATATTATTTAAATTATTTTAAATGTAGTAAATAAACTATTATAAATACTTATTTAGAAAACGTATAAAAATTTGAACGCAGCGGGAATCGAACCCGCGCCTCCTGGAAACCGACCAGGTCGACCTGGTAAGTATTAATAAGGAAATATAATAATGACCTAAATAAGTACTTTTCTTTCCTAAGTGTGGAATAACACTTTAAAAATGTTAAAAAAACTATTATAAAGTTTTATTTATGGTTCTGTAGCACGATACGATATACATAATGTACGTAAGATGATGTAAGATGATTATGGGTTCGCATCTTCTTGTAGTAAGCAGGGGTTCCCCACCTTTTCTTGATCAAGGACCACTTTTATATCTTCTTCTTCTTCGTGTCAATGCTTGGAATTTCATATCATATTTTGCCAGTATTTAGCCACGTTGACTGCGGTATCTGTTGCCCTGATCAGGTCGTCATATGAACAGGTGAATGGACATTTAGGGCAGGAGAGTAAGTGTGCCATCGTTTGTGGGTTGACGCCACAATCGCAGGTTGATTCATCTTTTAGTGCGTACCCCCATTTCACAAGATGTTCCTTGCATCGGCCAACCTGGCTCCGTAAACGATTAAGTGACTTCCAGGTTGGCCACTGCAGGTTGTAACCTGCGGGTAAGCACTCTTTGGGAGGGACAAAGTCTGAAGGTGGTGGGTGGTTTGTCTGCCATAGCCGTTCCCTAGCACGACTCGGATCAGAATCTAAAGCTGTGGTAGCTTTTATAAAACTGTGGCGACTTTTCAAGCGGGCGCGAGGTGCGGTGTAGCCATAGAGTGGGTGCCGGGGATCTTTTTCCTGACACAATTTTTCCACAGAATATGCCACCTCACGCCGCACCTTAGGAGGCGCTATACCAGCCAGAGGGTAGACCTTGTTTAATGGTGTGGGCTTAAGGCCACCAGTAATTATTCGACAGGTCTCATTAAGTGCTATGTCCACCTCCTTCGCATGAGCGGAGCGGTGCCAAACTGGACACGCATATTCACCCGCAGAGAAAGATAGAGCGAGACCTGTTGTTCGAAGTACCTGCGAAGATGCCCCCCAGTATGATCTCGTTAGCCGCCGGAGCACATTATTTCTTGCATATACTTTTTGTTTGGTATGCAGGCAGTGAGCTTTAAATGTTAAAGACCTGTCTAGTGTAACTCCTAGGTATCGTGGGTGTGGACAGTGTTCAATATGAACACCTCGCCAAGATATTTGAAGAGGCCTGTTTGCTTCACGGTTCCTCAAGTGGAACGCACACGACTGAGTTTTAGACGGGTTGGGTTTAAGGGCGTAAGCGTCGTAGTATGAATCGAGTGCGTTTAGGGCTGTCTTCAGCAAACTTTCCACCTCCTCAAATCCCGGTGCCGGAGCAGCCAAGGCAAGATCATCTGCATAGAGGAATTGGCGGGTATTTGGTGTTTTTGGCTGATCATTGGTATAAATGTTAAATAAGGCCGGGGCTACCGGACACTCCCCTGCGGGAGGCCATTTTTCTGAATGCGCCACCTGCTCTTGTTACGATTAAGGTGAACCTGAAATCTTCTGTTTTTTAAAATATCTCTCAATATGCAGACGAAGCCTTGGTCGTTAGTTAAGTTGTGAACTTTAGCTAGAAGTCTACGAATGTTGATGGTATCCTATGCAGCCGTTAAATCAACAAAGACAACGCCAGTTATTTTTTTGCTTCCAAATCCGTCCTCAATAGTCTGTACAAGATTCAAAGTTTGGCTAGTACAGGATTTACTCACTACTTTTATATCATTCTTGGTAGCAGGGACCACTATGCATGTAAGTATGAGAAAAATTAACTGTGATAATCAAACAAAAACTTCGCCTCACCATCCCGTCATAAAATCAGTCATAAAATTAAAATCGTTCGCGGATCATATTTAGGCTTCTACGGACCATCAGTGGTCCGTAGAAGCCTACCACTGGTTGGGAACGAGTGGTTTAAAGGGTACTTTTGATTTCTGGATTTAGTTTTTTTTACCGCCAAACGATAAATCGAATCGAACGAATTTTATCGAAAGATATTTGGCAAACACTTTTTAATCGTCAAAAGAACTTAAAGTTAAGTACAGCTCGAAAAGCAATTCTGCTGAGAAGAGCCGACAAAGAGCTATACAGTTACTCTTTTTAATATGAATATGAAGATATTATTGTTTACTTTAATACAATAACCCATTTTTTTTTTTCATATTTTAATCGTAATCGTAAAGTGAAAAACACAATTTTACTAACACATTTTCATACGAAATCACAAAAATTCTGACTAAAATAGAACCTTATCCAAAAATGAAATATGAAATGACGTGATAGTTTGCAATAATTCGGTTAGAGTCCACTTTGGTGGTAACCGCGGGTTGCTGTGCGGCGTCGAGTTACTTCAAGCAATCGATATCGTATGAAATATTGATTAGTTCATTATCCTGCCCTATATTCTTGCGTAAGTTAAACTTTGTAACAAAGAGAAGTTTGTAAGATAGTATTAATTAAGACATGAAAAAGGGAATCTTTGAAGTAGTTAAATTAAATTTATATTTCCATTTCTACTACTGCACTGGTGTCGAGGCAAAGTGCGGCGTTGAGTTCTGCCACTCAACACGTAATGCCTCCAGAATTAGGCATAAAGTGAGGAACGGAGTGTCTTAACACTAGGTTCCCTCTGCCTACCCTGCTGTGTGCGGGATACAGCATGAAGCTGATTTTAATTTTTGAAATAGTTATGATCATGACTATAATATAAAGTGTTATAATAGATACGGAGATATGTTAATTTTTTTTATCTTCGTGCTGTATCCCGCACATAGCAGGCCAGGCACAGGGAACCCGGGCGTAGTATTAAGACACTCCGTTTCCATGAAGATATTTCTATTCCCCACTTTCCGATGCTTTCTGGAGACAGAACATTATGAGTATCGAGAGGCGGAACTCAATACCACGATTTGTGTCGTTACCAAAACAATATGATTTTCATATTGTTCTGGTTACAGTATATTTAATTTCGTCGAATGGGAATCAAACCTACAACCGGTCGCGTTTATGGTAGCACATTTGTGCGCCACAATTGTTCCATTTCCATTTTTTAGTTTTCGTTACCGTTCGTTGACGAAACTTAACTAAAACGCAACTTAAGTTTTTTTAGACAGAGAATGTAGAAGACATTTCTCCAGCTTCTGATGTCTTTTATATACAAAGAAACCCAGAAAGTAAGGCAAATATTTTATAAAAAATAAAATAGACGGTGGTAATCTGATATTAGTAGTTAATGTGGATCATTACTGTAATTTTATATAGGTACATTAAATAAATTGTAACTGAAACTAGCAATTGCAGTTTTATTATCTTTAATATGATTTTAAAAGGCGAAAGCTAACAAATACGTTTTACATTAGAGAGAGTTAATAAAATAAGTAATTTTTTTTAGAGGCCAGTCGTGGCGCAGGGGCACAAAGTGTGACTGTAAAACCGACTGGTTGTGGGTTCAATCCCCACTGGAGGAGATGAAATATTTACTTAAATTAATATTTCCATTTTTTCGCTCTGGTGTCGAGGACAAGCGCGGCGTTGATTTCTGCCACTCAACACGCAATGCCTCCAGAATTCGGTAGAAAGTGGGGAACGGAGTGTCTTAACACTAGGTTCCCTCTGCCTACCTTGTTGTGTGCGGGATACAGCGTGAAGCTGATTTATTTATAAAAATTTGAACGAAGCGTCACTCGAACCCGCGCCTCCTGGAAATTGACCAGGTGATGAACGTACGGCTTAGTGGTCAGAGCGCCTAGTCGGTTTCCAGGAGGCACAGGTTTGAGTCCCGCTTCATTCAAATTTTTATACGTTTTCGAAATTAATATGTTTCTTTCCTAAGTGTGGAATAACATTTTGTAAATGTTTGCAAATCGATTGTAGTCGTAATAGCTTACCGTAAAAAGGTTGAAAGGTCATTTATTTTGTGTGTCGAGATAAAAAGAGTAAGAATTAAATCCATCGTTATTAATGTGTCAGCATCCAAGAAGTCCATTTATTTTACTTGCTCCAATATGTATGTATAGTCTTATTTTATAAAGACGTATTTCGTATATACGTATATTGATTTATATAATATTATTTTCTAAATTATAAATGTAATATAGAGTAAAACCAGGATCCAGGATCAGGCCGCGTTTTTAAAAAATATTTATTAAGAATAATANCCGAATTCTGGAGGCATTGCGTGTTGAGTGGCAGAAATCAACGCCGCGCTTGTCCTCGACACCAGAGCGAAAAAATGGAATTATAAATTTAAGTAAATATTTCATCTCCTCCAGTGGGGATTGAACCCACAACCAGTTGGTTTTACAGTCACACTTTGTGCCCCTGCGCCACGACTGGCCTCTAAAAAAAATTACTTATTGTATTAACTCTCTCTAATGTAAAACGTATTTGTTAGCTTTCGCCTTTTAAAATCATATTAAAGATAATAAAACTGCAATTGCTGGTATTCCGCACATAGCAGAGTAGGCAGAGGGAACCTGGTAGCCTAGTGTTAAGACACTCCGTTCTCAGAACTGGCCTAAACTAACGTAAACAAATATTTTACCTAAAAACAGGTAAGGTGTATTATTTAATAAAGACATTTGTGTACACAACGATGTTTTAATCACTGTGGTGACCTACTATCGGAATGTCTCTACAAGATAATTAAAAAGATTACGTTCCACGCGAACTAAAATAATATTTATATAAGCGCGTATCGAAAATAAATTGTATAATAAACTGCGTTTGCGTGATCTATAAGAAGTTAAATTATGTCTTTTTTCCGGTTCGGTTCCCGTACGACTTTTGTCCCCTCTCAATGCTCCCCTATACTTACTCTTCAAGGAACCTACATGCTGAATATCAGTGTTCTACGAAGTTTTGTCCGTGCGTTGTTTGTCAGTCACTCAGAAACGGAAGAGTCTTATATAAATATTTTTTTACTCCTAATTCATACTTTTGCGCAACAAATTTAAAATTTTATAATACACTTCACAATCATCATTCTCACTTCAAATTAACAGTTTAGGCCCCAAATTTGCCGTTTAAACCTTAGATTCATACATTTATTCTTTAAATTCTAATTTTAAGTTTAAGCATTGTTTCAACGGTTCTAGAGAAGTCCACCATTAAACGAGTTTTAATAAAACTATTTTAACCGGATTAATCGCGTATATTTTGTATTTTGTCCGTGGTCACGGACTACTGCAAAGTGTTCGAAACGTCGGGTTTCCAAAAATGTATAAAAATACAAAATATACGCGATTAATCCGGTTAAAATAGTTTCATTTAAAATGTGTAATAATCGTGAAAATCAAAGAACTTATTATGAGTTTTAATAATATTTATCAACATTTATCCTATCTGGGACTGCCACAGTGGCACAAACTTGCGATTGTAACACGACGGTTATGGGTTCGATTACCAATAGGGGTAATAAAGTGAAACATTGCGAATATCATGTGAAAGGATGTATTTGAAAAATAAAACTGTGAAGTACGTAAAAGGATGAATTTGGTGTGAAAAACCTATATACATACCAAAATAGATATAATTTTCACAATAGTATTACATACATATAAATTCATATGAAATTTTTAATTTCAGTTCAGTTCCCAGTTTATAGTTGTTTCCAGCGTACTATCATAGAAATGACATATATGATTGATATCTTTTTCAACAAAATTGGATTGAATTACTTGATTCTCTCGAAGCTATAGCTAAGAGGTCTTCCAGTTGCCAATCACGCCAATTAAAAGTTAAGAATTGCGATATAGGAGAGACGGAAACAGTTTCACGTGACCTTCTAACGAGTATACCTGAGTATTATTGCACATTTTTTTTTAATTATTCGTTAATTAGGAACGGAAACCAATTCCACAACGGTCCCATTTACAGTCAAATGTTAAGCCATGACGGCTTCTAATACAAACATAACGAAACAAATCAACATTCAGTGTGAAAGCACTTTCATTTTTAGAACACTAGGCAAAGACATCTCAACAAGAAACACAGACGAATAAAACTTCGTGCATACGCCAAATTTCGTTAAATTCGTGACAATCGTATAAAATGGGTACAAAATACAAATACATTTCCAGTAAAAGTGTATGATATATATATATATAGTCAATGGTAATAGTACTATTTATCATAATATAATCGGTACCAATGACCGCTACTTATTGCGCCGTCGATAACATCGCGTCTCGCGTGCTCGACGTACATCACGCGTGTCGCTCGCTAAGGCTTCAAATGCACTATGCGTTTTGTCTATTATACTTTTTTTTCTTTCGGATTCAAGTTGCATCCCACTTATAGCATAGGGTAGGCAGAGGGAACTGAATGTTAAGACACTCCGTTTCTCACTTTCCGCCGAATTTTTGAGGCATTTCGTTTTGAGTTTCGGAACTTACCGCTTTGCCTTGTTACTAAAACGAAAAAACTAAAATATTAATTAATAACAATGACGATACTTTTCGATTCGCCCTTATTTATGTATATACTCTACAACAGAAATTATTTAGCTTTCCTTCTTCTTAGGATTCACCGTGTGTTTAGTTTTGCAGAGTTCAGAGGAGTGCCTGGGATCCTAAAGGGGCCCCCCCTTAAATGTGCAATAACGCTCACTTCCATTCTCTGTACGAGCGTCGGATTCGAAATCAATCTATTAGTGCCGCCTTCGTACGTACTATTAAATTATTACTGGAATGCCTTATCGAAGATAGTTGATTTGATTGTTCCATGTATATTCGAAATTCATAACTGCTTTAGTAATCCTAGCGTATATTCACATCCTGCCACGATTACAAGTAATAAAATATAATGAAAAGAATAGAATCAGCTTCACGCTGTATCTCGCACACAGCAGGGTAGGCAGAGGGAACCTAGTTCCCTCTACCTACCCTGCTACCCCGTTCCCCACTTTCTGCCGAATTCTGGAGGCATTGCGTGTTGAGTGGCAGAACTCAACGCCGCGCTTTATTTTTATTTAAAAGAATAGAAAAATCTATACAAAATACACATAAGAGAATGTTAAAAAATATAAGAAATGTAAATAAAAGTAACGAAACGTTGAAGCAAAAATGTTTTCATGCATATTTTAGCGGCGAATGTGAAAAAGACTGACTAGCATTCGAACGCTTGCCAAGTATCAGTTGACCTTAGGTCATCTAAAACGATAAGTGAAAAAATAAGAAAAAAATATTTAGAAACACTTATATCCCCTCCTGCATATATCAGAGATAAATAGAGTGCAGAATACAGAAACGGCCCTTCTTTACGGCCAAATTTTTTAGACATTACATATTGAGAGGAGGAACTCAACTCCGCGCTTTGTTAACAATAAATTCCTGCTCAAAGTCTAATTCACAACCAACCATGGTATTACTAGTCAAATGTTGCACAACTGAACCACAATGTTATATAGCATATTTAACATTGTTACTATTTTATATGTAGAGTATTAAAAATAAATAAATCACCTTCACGCTGTATCCCGCACACAGCAGGGAAGGCAGAGGGAACCTAGTGTTAAGACACTCTGTTCCCCATTTTCTGCCGAATTCTGGACGTATTGCGTGTTGAGTGGCAGAACTCAACGCGTCCTCAACACCAGAGCGAAGAAAATGGAAATATAAAATTAAGTAAATATTTCATCTCCTCGAATGGGGATCGAACCCACAACTAGTCGGTTTTACAGTCACACTTTGTGCCCTTGCGCCGCGACTGGCCTATAATAAATAAATTTTATTAATGTATAATTTATACCATTTGTTTTTTTTTCGTCGGTAACCTCCGTGTTCAGTTTGTTTAAATAGGCCAATATTGTTTTCGTTGCCCTACATTATACGGACTTCAGAGTTGAAACCGTTTGGTGTAACGAATCCCTTAATCTTATTATTGAATTATTTAATCTAATTAACACCGATATTGGTTGAAACGGCCATTTAAATTTATTTTAGGCGAAACGTCAGTTAATATAAAATTGTACATGCTAATATTTGTATAAGAAACATAGACTAGGATATCATTATTACATATATTATACAGTATTTTTCTTTCCTTAGTGTGAAATAACACTTTAAAAATGTTAAAAATAGAAACAAATTTTTCCTCTATCCGATGAAACTACTTATTTTAAATATAAGCATTTTCCTTGGGTATTTTAAAATTGTTGAGAACTATGTATATTACTTTATTATACAATATAACTTTATTTTGTATTTTTTAAATTTATTATAATAATTTTTGGCGCAGGGACATAAAGTGTGACTGTAAACGCGACTGGTTGTGAGTTCGATCCCCACTCGAGGAAATGAATTATTATTTATTAATATTTTCATTTCTTCGCCGAGTTCCGCCACTCAACACGCAGTGCCCCGAAAAAGTTGGCGCAAAATGGGGAACGGAGTCTCATAACACTAGATTCCCTCTGCCTACCCTGCTATATGCGAGATATAGCATTAAATTGATTTATTTATTTCTGTAAAATAAAAATAAATAAATCAAATTTTTGCAGCGCAGAAAAAAGCCTTATTTGTAGATGAAAAATTAAAGCATAGCACACTCGCGCCTATAATTGATTGGAGTGTAATAATAGCTTTTAAAGTATTCATTTGTGCGGAATAATGACAGGTTTGGTGATTATCGGTTACATTCATTATTTTTCTTTATTAAGTGTAACGAAAACATGGATCTACAGTAAAATCCTTGATTTTCTCAATTGTTACACATTTTAAATGAAACTATTTTAACCGGATTAATCGTGGATAATTAATTTAGTATTATATATTTGTCCGTGGTCACGGGTAGACTCAGATGGGAATACACGATCCACAGAAATCATATTATTTATTGTAGAACCTCCTACTAATATTAGAAATGTTAAATGAGGATGAATGTTTCATCTATATTCACGCAAAAACTACTGAACGGATTTAAATTAATTTACTTAATAGTAATATGGCTTACGCATAAGAATAACACATAATATAACAATTTTATACCGCTGCGTTTGGGTCTCTAGTGTTCTATTATAATAAAATGAACAAGAAAATGGTATTCTAACCGCTCAACTCGTAGTGCCTCGAAAATAGGACAGTGTATGGGAAACGGAGTGATTTAACACTAGATTCTCTCTGCCTATCCTGTTATATACGGGATACAACATGAAGATGCAATATCTCACAAGCTATCACCACACAATTCAACATATTAAAAATTAAAAAAAAATATATCGACTCTTACACAATTACTACATTATACTACAATAGTAGTAGTAGTAGTATTAGAAGTACAATGTAATAAAAAAAACAACTTCTAGAAACAAGGAAACGAAACGTAATCACGAATCATCGAATATAAAGGTTTTGGACTGGGCGTTTTCACGCATCGCCGAAACGCATTTTTTCACCGTCGAGCGGTCACGACACGACGTCCATACATACGTATCTATACATAATATGCCTAATGTCTATACTTTATATTTTCTAGGCAGGCATGAGGAAATCGATATGAATATTGGGGAAGTACACTTTTACGTTCCTTTTAAGAATTGTAAATGTTTTTTTTTTTACGTAAGGAATTAGCTTATTTTTTTTTTCAATGTTTATATTTGTTTGCTTATTATGTAATCGATGAAGTTGACTATCATTATTTTTAACGTTATTTTTTTAAAATGACTTCAAGAACGAATTACATAAGTGTGATTACGTAAAGGAACTAAATAAATAAATATAGATAAATTTGGCATTAAATGTAAAGAAAGCCACAATTTCTAAAATATTTATTTAATATTTAAGTTTGAATCTTGTTTGGAATCCAGCAGTAAGAGCCGTATGTGACTGGTCTTTTGACTATAAGCGCAACAGTTGTGGGTTCGATGTCCATTAAAGTGAATAAAATATTTTCATTTCATCGCCCTGCACTGGAACAAGACAGCGCAGCATAATTGCTCTTTCCAACATGTAATATCCCGAAAATTGTTCGGTGGGGAACGTAGTGTCTTAACACTATGTGCCTTCCCTGCCATATGCGGGATACGGCGTGAAAATAAAGAAAAAAAATTACAAGGTCCTTTTCTTGCTTCTTGTTGTTAGCAAAAATAGACCTTGTAATTTTTTTATTATTTTTGCTAACAACAAGAAGCAGGAAAAGCAAAGTGATAATAATATAAAGACATTATAAACATCCGTCTATTAAAAAACCGAAATACAGTTGCATTCTATGCAACAAAATAGAATATTTTTTTATTCAAATCGATATACATAAATTATTATTTAAATAATAGCACCGATAGTGTTGTGATTCGTTTTATTAATTGTTCTTGCTCACGATATGTGTTTACTAATTGTTATATATGGGTGTGTCGTATGGAATTTGACGCTCGAATGATTAAATGATTTTCTATAGAAACATTATTAAGATGAATATTTTTGTTTGGTTGAACGCTCTAATCTCAGAAACTAACTAGTTCCTAATTAAAAAAAAATCTTTGTGTTATATATTCTATATGTTATGTTCTATATTGTATAAAGGCTATTAAGTAATTGACATTTGACTACGGGCGAAGCGGCGAGAAAAGATGGTAGCCAAATTTAAAACATTAAACATAAAGGAATTGGAATAACTTTTATATTATGTAAAACCGTCGTTCCTCTTTCTATCCAGTTCAAGTATCGAATTCCCGACTACTACAAGACATTTAAAAATCTACATATATAAAATAATAATTATTTTCTAATTAAAATATTTTCTAATTGAGGCCAGTAGTGGCGCAGGGGCACAAAGTGTGATTGTAAAATCGACTGCTTGTGGGTTCTATCCCTACTCGAGGAGATGAAATATTTACTTAAATTTATATTTCCATTTCTTCGCTCTGGTGTCGAGGCACGGCGTTGAGTTCTACCGCTCTACACGCAATGCCTCCAGAATTCGGCAGAAAGTGGGGAACGTAGTGTCTTAACACTAGGTTCTCTCTGCTTACCCTGCTGTGTGCATCCCACACAGCGTGAAGCTGATTAATTATAATTATTTTCTAATTAAAAGATAATCATCTCACAGTAGCAGGAAATACATACAAAGTACTTAGGTACGTTTAGCTCTAGAGTGGGTCAATCGAAATCGCCAGCACAAATGTTTGACACACATTCTCTAGACGCATTACTAACGGGATGGCGGGATGCTGATCAATATGTTGCCATGTTTAATTTTATGTTTTTTTTTATGAAAATATTAAGATTTTTTCTGATATTTAGGTATGATAGAAACGGTGGAGAGCAGTTGATTTTTTTTTAATGATAGCACAAATGCCTATAATAATGACGAAACGCAGGGTTTATTTGAATCTGAAATTACAATAAGCTAACTGACCTACTACAAAAAAATGTAAATTAAAAAAAAAAAACATTTTCATGTTTTCAATCATTAATTTTGAAATAAAAAAGTCAGGCAGAAAGAACCTAATATTAAGACACTCCGTTCCCCACTCACCATCCAGTTTTAGCCAAAAATGGTGTTGAACGCTTTATCATCATAATATTATGAAGATAAAGCGTTCTACATATTTATGATTGCTTCATAAATATGTAGTTAACACTGTAGTAAACACTATTCTACTATAATTTGAGGTTACATATAGTACTACTTTGGTGATTCGTTACCGTACGAAATTCCATGCAGAGTGCCGCAACGCCATCTTTTCCAAAACAGCGAGAACTTATTCAATGTCCTAATATATAAAAACTTGTTTAAAACCCAAAAATCACACAACCATACTTAATTAAAGTAGGTGAAACAGCAAACACCGAAACGCGTTCTAAATATAAATCACCACGTGCATCTTCATTTGAGATGAGAGATAGAGTGCAGATGCTCCAACTGTTAGCGCGCTTGAAGACGATATTTAATATCGCTTTAACAACTATTAGTGCGAAAATGGTGGATTTTTATAATTGTTTTGATTTTTTGTTGAAAATTTTGTTAAGTTTGTTTTAACTTTTAAAAAACTTTTAAGGTTGTTGTGGCACAGCGGCATAGCGGCATAGCATTTGCCTGTAAACTGTGATTGTGTGTTCGATTCTCATTCTAAGTAATGCGATATATTGTGTTTTAAATGTTGGGGAAATGATAATAATATAATGTCACCAATCGAAAAAAAATCAACACGCCATGTTTCAAAACTTGGTCCGATTATAGGAAACGGAGTCTAAACGTTATGTGCGAACAACGTGAAGCTGATGAGAAGAAAACTTTTATCTCAGTACTCCTCAAGGAGTATTGCATACCGGAGTAGGCAGAGAGTAGTGACGACCCAGTGTCAACACACTTCATTCTCCACTTTCCACCTTCATTTAAAATATTACATTATTGGCACTAATTAACACGCCGCTATGTTTCGCCAAACAGAAAAGTATATATAGATTAACCTCAATCATTCACCTAAAAGAGAATCGAACTTAAAACCCGCTACAATCAATGCAATATTTACTTAAATTTATATTTCCATTTCTTCGCTCTGGTGTCGAGGTTAAGCGCGGCGTTGAGTTCTGCCACTCAACACGCAATGCCTCCAGAATTCGGCAGAAAGTGTGGAACGGAGTGTCTTAACACTAGGTTTCCTCTGCCTACCCTGCTGTGTGCGGGATACAGCGTGCAGTTGATTTTTTTTTTTTTTTACAATCAATGCGCTGTAATTTAGCTTTTACATTAGATACACCATCAATCTCTCCATCCGACGGGAAGACATAATCAATATATCTTGTTAGAGAAAGAGCGCACGTACAACGGTCAGCCAGTAGCCAGTAGCGTAGCTGTTTCCATACATAATACATAAGTTAGGTTCCCGCTGGTTTACTGCTAATCGCAGAACTGGCCGGAGGCGCCTGCCCTAATAAGGCTTTACAGAGTTTATATTGGACGAGGGAATTGAAAGAGTTTTTAGTTTATGCAAATTATAATGTAAATAACATTATTTATATTATAATTGAGCGTTATTGGTGTAGTGTAAACGTTCCTACTTTTTACAAAGGTTATTAAAAACCTGTTTAACTGCGGGATTGGTTGCTAAGTGTTGAACTGTGGAATGAGACTTTAAAAATGCCAAAAGTGTATAAAAACTTATTGCTATATCTATAAGTACTTATATCTTTTTTTACCTTGACGCTGTATCCCGTACATAACAAGATAGGGCGAAGAAGCACTCTGGGAACCTAATGTTAGGATACTCAGTTTCCATTAAGACCGCAGAATTCTGGAGACATTACCCGTTGAGCGGTGGAACTCAATAACGCGCTTTGCCTCATTACCAGAGCAAAGAAATAAAAATAATAAATATTTCAACTCGAGTGAGCATTAAAGCAAGTTTTTCATATTTGAAATATTAAATATATTCTTTCAAAGTGTAATTCTACACTTAGAAGAGAAAAATATATTTTTTAATATATTTTTTTAATAAAAAAAAAAATTCTGAATAGATCAATTGATAAAGATTTTCTCTGCTGTTTCCAGTGTAGCGTATGGATACAAATAAAATACGTGAAAATTATTTAAAATAAAATCATTTCTATGTCAAATTAATATAATAACAATGACCAATTGAAGCCAGTCGTGGCGCAATGGCACAAGCTTATGACTATAAACTCGACAGGTAGTGGGTTCGAATCCGATTCGGGGAAATAAAATATTTATTTTTTCATTTCGTCGCTCCGGTAACGCGGTATAACGCTGCGTTGAGTTGAGCCGTTACTCAACAGGCGATGCCAGCAAGTGGGGTACGGGAATGTCTTAATAGGAACGGACAATTTTAGCATTATATTCCCAGGTTTCCCAGGGATACAGTGTAAAGCAAAAAAAAGAAATTACCCATTTAATTATAGTTAACCAGTAACAATTAATTTAATTATTTTTATTCCGTAATGAGAATTTACATATTAGGTTACAATATGAAACTTAGCAAGGAGGTGTTCTCCAAAAATAACAGACACCGCCATTGTTGGTAAATTTTATTATTATGGTGCCTTCATGTGGGAATGCCGAAATGATGATGCAGAGCTTTCACGTACACCACGCGCCCATAGGGTAGTAAAAATAAGGGAAGTTTAAAGTCTTATACCAAATTATAAAGTTGTCTTGACATGTTTTTAATATGAGCAATTATTTATTATTGTAGATGATTGGATTGTATAATAATGTTTATTCAATTTTAGTAGTTCCCATAAATGTATATGTGATATATGTAGGTAGAGAGTATATAGTAAGTTTATTGATAGCTTCTTGTTAAAAATATTGTTAATATTATATAATATTTGAATTATAAATTTTTAAAAAATATTAATGGCGCCAGTCGTGGCGCAGGGGAACAAGTGGAATCGATTCTAACTCGAGAAAATGAACTATTTAATATTTTCATTTCTTCCCTCTTAGGAAAAGTTACTTGTTGAGTTCCACTACAGAAATGTCTTAATGGGAACGGAGTGTCTTAACACTAGCTTTCCAGGTTTATTATGTGTGTGATATAGCGTGAAACTAAAAAAATCAGCTTCACGCTGTATCCTGCACATAGCAGGGTAGGCAGAGGGAACCTTAAGACACTCCGTTCCCCACTTTCCTCCAAGTTCTGGAGGCATTGCGTGTTGAGTGGCGGAACTCAAAGCCGCCGTCTGCCTCGACACCAGAGCGAAGAAATGTGAAAATAAAAATATAAATAAATATTTCATCTCCTTGATCGAAACCACAACCAGTCGATTTGGCAGTCACATTTTGAAACTAAAAAAAAATTATAAAATAAAACCTACATAGTCAAAGAATAAAATTGTAAAGTATACTACACTCAAAGGTATTATCGAAACGGTACATACAGCCATATACGGCGTGGTAACCTCAACTCGATCGAAAGTTACTCCTTATATTAAATGGCCTGACACGATCAGTAATGTTCGATTTATTAGTCTCTTATACTTCTAGGATAAGGATATTTCTGATTTTAAAGCGGAGAGTTTTTATTGTACTTTCTTTACAACTTTAATTATAATATTATGTTTGTATTTATTTTGTTTTTGTATGTTGTAGGAGATGTTTTATTTGTAAGCGCACTTTCTCGCATTTGCGGGTGTTCCGTTGACATGGGGTAAAACGGGGACTCTGCTTTATGTTTGTCTATTCGTCTGTCATCTGTCATCAGCCTGTATCTTATGAACTGTGATAGTTAGACAATTGTTTTTTTTTACAGTTGAAGAATTTCTGTTGCCGTTATAACAACAAATATTAAAAAATAATAAAATAAAATAATAAAACATTCAAGGGCTCATACAACAAACGTGATTTTTTTATATTTGTATAGGTAAAGAACCCTAGATACGCGAGTCCGACTCGCGGTTGTCCGATTTTTATTTTATTTACAAACAAAAGCTAGTTAAATCCCGAATAGAGCAGAGTACACATTAGGGATCTAGTGTTAACACTATATTTTGCACTTTCCGACCAAATTATGAGGCATTGTGCGCTTTACCTAATAGAGCAGAGAAATTAAAGTAACATCGTTCCCCCGAGTGGCAATCGAATCCACAACTGTCACGTTTACATTTAAGCGCTTGTACCTCAATTCTCAGTTATCAACTTAAATTATTTGTCATACTCAAAACTGTTTAAACACATGTAACAATATATAATGTAGTCATCATTTAGATCGCTCTCAATTACTACAATAATACGTCATTATTATAATATGTTCTAATATTAGGTATATTGGTGAAGTCATCTTGTTTAACAATATTATTGTTACAAGTTTGTACTGACTAATTTGTAAAATTCCCAATTAAATAACAATAATTCAATAATACTTTGAGATTAAGTATATTATGTAATAATTTTTTATAAGTATTAGACATTTGTTACAAAAATGACGTATTTGTAAAAAAACTCAGCTTTACGCAGTATCCCGCACACAGCAGGGTAGGCAGAGGGAACCTAGAGTTAAGACACTCTGTTCCCCACTTTCAGCTTTAAAAAGCGAAAAAAAGACCTCGACATCAGTATAAATCTTCTCAAAATCCATTCAAAGCATTCAAACCCATACACACGTTCAATATTGACTCGTCGTACTTTCCAATAATTCATTAGGTCTCACTCATCTCTAAATTCTCACGTTGATTAAGTACCTACACGTACGTAGCAGCTTTATTTACATACGACTGTACACTTTGGATGTGTTAACATTATTGTACGACTCGACCGAAATTGTGGGAAAGTGGCAGTTCATATTCAAATCATAAATTTGAAATACTATATGAAGATGGGGCGTAGGCATAGGAGTGCGATTGTCCACGCGACAGATTGTGGGTTCGATTCCCACTCGAATTTGTGTCATGCTACACGCAATGGTTTGTATGTGGAGCGGCGGAACTCAACGCCGCGGTTAGCCTTGTTCCCAGAGAGAGGAAATAAAAATATTAAATAAACATCGTTATCATGGCTAAAAATATTAGTAACACAACGTAAACCACCAAAAACATTTTATTTACTTTAAAGAACATTTCTCTCGAACAATAAAATGTGGGAGATAACCCGGGATTATCTCTATTAGGGTAGGTCACTCGCTGTTTGATACCGCTCATATGGTTCACAGTACCGCGAATTCCGTCTGAATGACTTCATTTATTATTCGTCAGCTTCCAAGACAAAACAAGGCTCCTACCATTTGTTTTTTTTTACGAACTTAAAAAGGCATATGAATTACATTCTGGGGCGCTATACGGTTGTGAGTTGGATTCCCACTAGAGGGAAAGAAATATTTAATATTTTTCTTTCTTCTTTATATCAACGAGGCACAACGCGGCGTTGAGTTCCGACACTCAATAACTTCAGAATGATTGATAAATTTTATCATATTTTAAATATTTTTGGCTAGGGGTAATGAACGAAGAAGATATATTTTTTTAATATAACGGATTACCTATTAGATATTTTTCAAAGAACGAATTATTATAACCTACTCGAGGGTAATTAGTTCATGTTTAAATGTTGGTATTCCTGTTTTAAATGGACAAATTTCAGTGATAGATTTCGTTAAGTAAATTGTAAAAATGTGAAAGCAAAAAAGGAGAAGGCAAAAGCCTGGATATACAAAGGCTTTGTTGGTCGTAGTACTCGAATTTAAGAAGTTTTTTTTTATTTAGAGGCACTGTCCAAACAAACATTTGCCTTATGGATGTTGATTAAAAGTGAAGTAGGTATAACGTAATTTTAATAAGCATATTCAGATTTTTTTTTTTGGACGATGGATATTATTACTGACAAGTAGGCACTCCATTTCCACATTAAAAACCATTCTTTATTATTAAAAATTGGCGAAACATCTATATAGGCCACTTGTGGCGCAGGGGCACAAAGTGTGACTGTAAAATTGACTTGTTGTGGGTTCGATCCCCACTCGAGGAGATGAAATATTTACTTAAATTTATATTTCCATTTCTTCGCTCTGGTGTCGAGGACAAGTGCGGCGTTCTGCCATTCAATACGCAATGCCTCCAGAATTCGGCAGAAAGTGGGGAACGGAGTGTCTTAACACTAGGTTCCCTCTGCCTATCCTGTAGTGACCGGGATACAGCGTGAAGCTGATTTTATTTATATAAAAAAAAATAGAACCACGACCAAACCACGCCACGACAACATATAAAAAATAAAAATAAATATTTTACTTTACACATTTTACAAATTGAATAAAACCAGTAGTACAGGCAGAATAAGTACGGTTTTCTCGCGATAACCCGCCAGCGGTCACGCGTCTATTTATAAACGGCGCGCCGGCCACTCACTTAATGTTCTCACCAGAACGTCTTATGAAATATGAATGAATGTAGCATACGATTTTGTGAACTTTAAAAATATTTTTTTTTACTATTTTCAAGGTAAATTTACGATGTTACCGCGATTTTTATTATGATTCATGTAAATAAAGGTTTCCAATCTTTCCAGGTAACTATTTATATTCTATATGCTTTATCTAACAAAGTATATATAATATTTAATAGCCAATCCAAATTAATTTATGTCATTCGTAAACATAGGACGATATGTAAAGAAATATGACCACATTATAACATTTTTTTGCTTTACTATGTATTTCGCACATAGCAGGGTAGGCTGTCGGAACCTGGGAACCTAGTACCAAGACATTCCATTTCCATTAAGACACTTTCGTTCTCCACTTTCCTTCTAATTCTGCAGCCATTTCGTGTTAAGTCGCGGAACTCAACGTCGTGTTTTTAAAACAAAATGTTTATGTGAAAATAAGTATATAATAGACATAATTACAACACCATCTGGATTATTAGAATTTATATTAAATTTTGTCTTTTAAAAAATCTCAAAGAAAAAATATATTAAGAACATAATAATAGCATTTGAACAAATGCTCGATTAAGATATACAAATCAGATAACAAATTATATCAAACAACTGTATCTATGTTACGAGAAAACATTACTAAACAAGTTGAAGTGGTCTAGACATTGTAAATTGTAGTGGGCTCCGAGCTCGGGATAGATTCGCGGCCACTTGTACCGTATGGTGTATTTCCTGGCTTAGTGGGAACGATGGCAGTTGGGGGTTCACAAGATATTAGTTAAAAGAAACTAGCGTGATGGCTTTGAGATCGACACCTACTATACATATCTGGTGATGGAGTAAGGGCTTATCATAAGGTCCTATCACAGATTATTCTTCAAGCAGGATATGCGCAAAGGTCATATAGAAAGGTTCTATAATTTATTACATTTATTTATATCGCGCGACGATTGTGGGGCCTTTCCACTCGGGAGAATTATTATCATGTACTCTGGTAATAAGACACAACGCGGCGTTGAGTTCCGCCGCTCAACACATGATGTCTTTAAATATTCGGCGGAAATTGATGAACGGAGTGTCTTAACACTAGGTTCCCTGTGCCTAACCTGCTATATACGTGTTACAGCGTGAAGTTACATAAAAAAAAGTAATTACCTACAACAATTGAAAAAACATTTAAATAAAGTGTGCTATCTGACACACCAGTCAGAACAGTATTTATGTCGTCGTACTGCCACACTTCACGACTGTAAAACCGTTTACAAGGTGTATAAGTATTATAAACTTGGTGTCTCTGAGTGTATAAACGTACTAGTAAAGTGATAGAAAAGCATAAAGTGAAAATAAATTATACACGAAAGTGAAATATTCTTCTCAGTTTTCACAATTATTTTAATTGTTTATTTAATATATAATCCGCGCCCCCTGGAAACCGACCAGGCGCTCTGACCACTAAGCCATACGTTAGTCTGTACGTATACGTTTTCTAAATAAGTATTTTTCTTTCCTAAGTGTGGATTAACACTTTAAAAATGTTTAAAAATATCTTAAGTGTTTTTATAAAGTACGATATAAAAAAGTCGTCATTAAAATAGTCCAGTAATTAATAGTTTAGTTTTAAGCTTACGCTTTTTAGGATTCTGTACTTAAAAGGAAAAAACCTAACCCTTATAGGATCACTTTGTTGGTATGTTCGTATGTTTTTCTCGGAAACTCGTGAAGGTATCAAGCTGAAATTTATATCAAATACTCAGGTCTACTGTCCATTGGAGCTGTGAAAAAATCAAACTTCAAAGCCAACGCAATCAAAGGATACAGCCGTTTATGCCACAAATTTTCTAAATCCTACAGGATACTTCCCGTGAACTCAGTATTTTGAAATTTGACATGAAGAAACGTCTTGCGAAAAATAAAAGTTTATAGGTATTTCATAGAAAAAATCATTACAAACTTATATTTGTAGTTCATTGCATACAAAATGAGTGCATATGCCAGTTACGAAAATCAACGCCGAACTTCATCTTGTTAGCAGAGCGACGAAATGTTCTTTTTTATTAAATTATTCATTCTTCCAAATGGGAATCGAGCCCACAACCGTCGGATCTACTGTGCCACAACGAGCTGTCGTTCTTTCTCCAGATATACTTTTAATCATTGACTATCAGTTAAAAGCTTAACTTACCATCAAATCGCTTGGCTTTTGAAGACAGTATATCAGCCAGCTTATTAAGCTCACTGCGTAAAGCCCCTTCTAGCTGCGAACGCGCTTGCAGAGTGAGACGTGCGCGTGCGCCGGCACCGCAACAACCCTTGTTCAAACATAGTTCGCTGGCATCTGGAAAAAATGAAGTTACCATTTAATTTTTGTAGAAATATCATAGGTATTATATTAAATACTAATATTATAAATGTGAATGTAAGTTTCTTTGTTTCACTTTCATGTAAATTTGTTAACGTAAGAAAGAACTAAGATAGGAAAGAACTAAAAAAACTGGCTTTTCTATTTTGTCTTCAAGTCCACGCAAACAAAGAAGCGGGCAGCAACTAGTATTTTATACTCATAAATAAAGAAAATTGTACACTAAAAAATATGAAAAAAAGGCTGTCATGTAGTAGGGGTATTTCATTTTAGTACATAATAATTATATTACATATATTATTTTCTTAGTATATAAATAATAAGCATAAAGCAACCGGAGTCCATTATGAGTACCAGATTCCTGGATGGTAAAATAAAACTAATCTACTAAATAAATCACATGTTTATACATGTTGCTAGTTTAAAAAAAAAGGCTAGTTTAGTACTGAAAGCTGTTACTAACTTACATCAGTTATCTAGGAGTTACAATAATTATAGATGTCGTATAGTTATTTTATATTCCTGTTCTTAACTAAGGGCTAACTAACCAGACCCATTTTTCTTTGCATTGACAGTTTTATGAATAAGCTTTATAAAATGTTTCAATTGAAACCTGCTGGACAGCAGCTAATTTATTCATAGAGAAATTATTTTAATAGTTGTCGTTGTGGTGCAGTTGGCTCTGTTGGACGCGATGGTTGCGGGTTAGACTCCTCTGGTCATTTAATTCAATCTTTTACTTTTTGAGATTTCAATACATTTATAGAAAAAAGTAAAGCGCAACAACTGTTGAGTTTGTATCTTGGGTAGTCGAATTTTAATTACTTTTCTAGTTTATACATTTATTATGGAAAATAACGTTAAATTCATTTATGTAAGTACTTAAGAGTGGTGTAGGCGTGATAAATCTAGGCAGAAAAACAAAAAATATTAAAAAAATATAAGTGAAGCGACTTCTACACAGCCACTCTAACACAAATTATCAGTACAGTATTTGAAATGACTTTAAGTATTGACGTTTCCTCCCCAAGCAACGTAATGCAATAAAACCCCACGGACGGATGTTTAAACTTATTTGGGTGCCGAAGTCACCCTCTCGATGGGACCCTCCTCATCACTAACTGATGTGCGGACTCTATAAATATCTATCTACCTATCTATCTTTCTTTACCTACGAAATTATATTTGGTTAAGTTACATATTTGACAAGAGGTTTTTAAATTTGATAGCTTTACTTTGTATCCCGCACGTACTAGAGTGAACAGAGGGAACCTAGAAAACTAGTTCCTAATAAAACACTGCCCTTTCCCACTTTTCGCCGCATTTCGCGAGGCATTGCGTGTTGAATGTGGAACTCAATGCCGCGCCATGTTAAAAGGGCGTGAGTAAAAAAATATTAAATATTTCATTTTTCCGAGTGAGAATCAAACCCACAATCTGTCGTGTTTACAGACGCACGCTTCTTCCCTTGCTCCACAGCTGTCCTATAAATATAAATGTAAATATAAATTATAAATGTAAATTTGATAACTTTAAGAAAAAACTTTCTCTCTGACTACCCCGCTAGGGATAAAGCGTGAAGTTAGTAGTAGTAGTAGTAAGAAAAAACACCTAAATCTAATTCTATTCTTAATTAGAAATAAGTGTTTATAATTATTCTATAAAATGTATCCATTACATTGTAATGTTAGGTTTAGCCAACTATACCAGGAATGAAAAAAAAATAACTTGCCAAAAAATTCAATAGATGTGCCTACCATAATTAAAAATGTATATTTCTTTAGTTTCACGCTGTATCCCACACATGGCTAGGCAGAGAGAACCAAGTGTCAAGACACTCCGTTCTCGCTTTATTAGACGTTTACAATTAATCAATGAACTTGACTGTGTGCCTATGTTTCCCGTAAACTACTTACGTCAGTGGGTTTTCTCAGAAATTGAACAAACATCCGGCCATTGTCGTCCAAAAATTATCCTTAAAATATTTACTGTAAATCTTTCAAAATTCCTCTTTGCCAGAAACGATTTCAAAAATGCATATAGATTTAAATATTTTCTTCCAGACAATTTCAATACTGTTTATCTTACTTGTATCAACGGCATCAATATTACAGATTTAAATGATAAAGTATATTACATATCTGTGTTTTAATATAAACCTGGTTCCTCATAAAGATCATTTATCATATGGTTATGTTAGAAATATTTTTTTTAGCATCACACTTTATTCCTATCGGGGCAGCCAGACAGAACGCGGAGCATCCTACAATGGGTAGGATTCACTCTATATTACCTTTTATATATTGGTTCGTTCTCAGTCCAATCTCATTCAGTTAAAAAAATATTTGTAAAAACAAAAACCCCGACTGCATAAAACTAAAAAGAAAATAAACAAGTCCAATAGTTTATTAGGATTAACAGTCGAGACCTCCTTAAATTATGCGGGGTTCCTGGTAAAGATTTTATTAATTGAAGAAGTACTTATAGGTCCCGACTGTTAATCCTAATAAACTATTGGACTTGTTTATTTTCTTTTTAGTTTTATGCAGTCGGGGTTTTTGTTTTTAGAAATATTTTTTTATTTTTTACTTTTTTGTTAGAATTCATTATGGTAATCATAATAATGATATACCTTTTTGAATTCCTCGTAGTAAGCTCTTGAATTTGAGACCCATATTGCCGTATTCGAAATGATTTTTATTTTCACTAAGTCCAATGGCGTCCCACAGCCGCCATGATTGTTTTTATTTAACGTCACCTATCTAAGAACACTTGGGCTGCTAATACGAATCAAACGATACCTCAATTATGTAAATCCGTTCAGCGGTTCTGGAGATATGAGGTAATAAAGAATAATACATACATACAAGATACGCGCGAAAAACATAACCCTTCCTTAGCAGTCGGGAAAAATATCCTTAAATGAGAAATGATGAGAGTCAAGTTCCTGTCTAAACACGCATATAAGAATATTTCTCATACAAGAATATGAAATCAGACCGAGATGGAACCGTGATGTTTTTTACGTGACCTACCTCAAGTATCATCGATACAAAATATATATGATCTATAACGAGTAAATTACTACACTCATTTTCAATAATACAGAAAACACAATTTCCATTGTTTAACAGAAACATTATGTATATGGAACAATAACGTCTTAATTAACGCAAATCCTTTAGAATTTCGGTAGCTTTATTGTACGAGGTCGTGCCCGCTGTCGACGACGCGGGATAAACCGGGATCCAATTTACATGATGTTATACGATTTTAATCGTTATGCGGTGGTAATACAGTTTGACGTGTTCCGTGTAATATTTGTGGGGGTCAATCTCAATTAAAATTGTGGTGCAAGTTACAAGTGGTGATGGATTTGAGAATTATATAAAAAAAATACATGTTGTATTAATTACCGTTATTATTTTATAGTAATTATTGTAAAATAAGACTGCCGGGACAGTTTAAGCGTCTAACAATAAAGACGACAGTTGTGGATTCGATCCCCACTCGAGAGGAAGATTATTCGAATGGTAGGCAAAGCGCGTGGTTGACGTTCCGCCACTCAATATCACCAAGCAATGTCTCAAAATTTTGTCGGGTAGTAGAAAAGGATGTGTCTTTACGCTAAGTTCCCTCAGCCTAGCCTACTACGCAGGGAAATCGTGAAGCTGCTTTTTCAATTGCTTTTTCGTTTCGGAGCCCAAAATTTCGGCTTAACTACAATGGATTCAAAAGTTGATTCGACTTCATTGCCACTGCGACTAATTCACACGCGTTTCATTTGTAACAAGACCATTATTAATTAATTAGATTAGCTATAGCTACACTAATTTGTTAAAAAAATCGTAAGCCATTATTTAATTTAAAAATAGTTAAAAATAACTAACAATTTTTACCGACAGTACATTTCAGAAAATCGTTATTTACTTTTCAATGAACACTTCACCCCTGGTACTTTTTTCTTTATCATTAGCAACATTAAAAAATAATATCATTACTAAGATAATCAATAAACAAAAGAAAATCGATAAATCGATATCGGGGAACGGAGTGTCTTAACACTAGGTTCTCTCTGCCTACCCTGCTGTGTGCGGGATGCAGCGTGAAGCTGAAAAAAAAATATAATCAAAAACCGAGTCTTCTTCCACTTGTACCACACCAGCACCACGGATACATGGGGCGAGACACACGCAGCCACAGGCCTTTGATATTATAATATTTACCGAATCTGAAGGGACGTGACGAATTCGAGGGGCTGATCTCACTTTACGATCTACTCAATTGGTTTTTAAATGTATGTGACTATTATGATTTTATTTTACGGCTTCTTATTTTGTATGGTGTGAGTGGTGATTGTTGTTTTGTGTAGGAGAATAATAAGAATATGTGTGGAATGAGGCCGACGCGGCGTAAGAGTACAAGAGTGTGACTGTAACGCGGCGGTTGTGGGTTCGATCCACATTCGGGGCGAATGATTTATTATTTATTAAGTTTTTCATTTCTTCGCTCTGGTAAGGCAAAAGCCATACGTTGAGTTTCACCACTCAACATACTATACGGCGAAAAGTGAAGAACGGCTTGTCGTAACCCTAGGGTCCCTCTGCTTACTCTGTTATATTTTTTTTTTATGGAAAAGGACATGGTAAACGGGCGTTCGGGTCACCTGATGGTAAGTGACTATCGCCGCCCACAATGCGGGATATAATGTGTGGTATCGGAATTTAAACAGTTTTCTATACATTAAATTTAATTGTGTAGTGAAATATATCAACTTCTCGCGTTCTGGGATAATAGGAGAGACAGCGCGACATTGATTTCTGTTCTTAGACAGGTATCTATTTAAATAACCGTAAATTGGACATACTTTTTTAATTTTTTAAAAATACAGAACCGGAAAGCACGTTCAAAGTTTAATAATATTTAGCGTTATGATGGTCTCAATTTTTCTTGTTAATTTAGTTATATTAATTCAAAATATAAACATTAAACAAAATGATTTATAAATACAGTATGTAGACATAAATTATATTAAAAGTCCATTTTAATTTCCAATTTAGTTGAAGTACGAAGTACGAGATGATCAACCAACCAATAAATCTTCTAAACAAATTTAACCTCTTCTGGTCCACCGATAAAGCTGATTACTGTCAAAAGTAATATCATCTTAAAAATCAAAACTAAATGAAATGGCACAAGTAATTTCAACTTTAAATACTAGGTATGAAGATTCATTTTTGTACAGTATTAATGTAAAGGTATAAGTTAATCAACAACGTGTGGCGTGAGCTTACTGATAAATCCCTAATCTTCGTATGTCTTTATCAGTACGGGCGCCAAGTCGGACGGGGTTACTAGGAAACACTGCCTAAAATACATATTATATTGTAAATTGAACACTATTTTGTATACGTACATATTTTTAATTTATATTTGAACAACGCTCGGTGTTTAGTTTCGCCTAGATACGCAATGTCTCAAGATCTGGTAGTGTGGGGAATAGAGTGTCTTAACACTAAGTTACCTCTACTTATCCCACTATGCGAGTAAAATAACTTAGCGGAAACTCCTGTTCCTCCATAGTATTTTTGAAGACAGGCTTTTTTTTGGTCTCGTACATTCTTTGACGTTAAATCCTAAGTCAGTCAGGCAAAGACATACAGAAAGTTAATTATTTATTTACGATAGACAGTAAAGAGCGAGTCCAAACGTCGTTAATACAAATCCCGTTAAATTATTTTCTACCATTCTATTAATGTATGTACAAAAATAATAAGCCATATATATATGTTTGTTTCTTTTTCACACATAACAGGATAGACAGAGACAACATAGTCTTAAAGACGCAGTTTTTTAATATTATAATAGTAATCAAATTATTAAATGTTGTATTGATTGCTTTAATAAATGATTATATAAACGGTTCTATTATAGAAAAAATATTTCCAAGTTAAATATAGATACATATTCTTAACGACTGAGGCCACGTGGGACACCCACCGCGCTAACACTGTCATGCTTAAGCTTAAGTAAGTTGGTGGTAGAGCAATTAATCATTTTTATCAGAACAAAGGTTGTAACAATGGTATAAGAATTTAGACTTGATATGAACGTATAACTTAATTATTTAGAATAATGGGAGGGATTCAAAGAGGTGCAAGTTCAAATTTTGAAACGTAAAAAGCATGAGGACACCTCGAAGGGCATGTAAGAATAGGTTGATCTCGATGAACGAAGCGAAAGAGGTAAGCGGAGACCGTAGCGTTTGGCGCTCCATTCTCTCTGGCTACTAAGCTAAAATATCTTATATTTTAGAGCCTATAATTTTTTCGTACAGTTCTATCTAAAATGAACTCAAAGAAATACAATATCTACATAAACAATAGACAACGCCACAAGAGTTGAGCGGAAAAAGACGATCGGGCGGGAAGTGTCTGAATAGAGAGCGGAGTCTCGTAACTCTAGTTTCCCAGGTTCCCTTTGCTTACCATCCTAAGTGCGGGATACAGCGTGAAGCTAGAAAACAAAACTAAACACTTTGTATATACAAACAACACGCGGGAGATGCACATCTTCATAATGTAAATAGTAAATTAAAAATTCCAATCTCACTTTAACATGTAAATGTACCTACCGTCTCTATCATCGGGTTTCGTAAACAAAGAGAGTAACGAAAATAGGTCTGGTATGATTTAGTATGTCGAATGCCTGGAGCTGTTTCCACCCCCGCTCTCTTTAATCTCGAGGCGTGATGTTAAAAAAACAAACATTTCTGATTATATTAAACATGCCCAGTAGTGGATGCGAGTGGAGGATGAAAAATGGTATTTTTTGGAAGAAAATATTAAATATAGATATGTATATCTTTCTATATATAGGTAATAATATTGAAACTGATCGCTGTCTGCACATGGAAGGTATATGAAAACCAAGCAATAACCCAAAACATTTTTTTTAAAATTATTTGTTGAATACCGCCACTCAACACAGAATGTCTTGAGAATTCGGCTAATAGTGGGGTACGGAAGTGTCTTAATAGGTATAGATTGTCTTAACACTGGCTTCCCAGGTTCCTGTGAAGCTAAAGAAATATTCACACCATTAAACAAAAAGGTACATCGTCTATCGAATGAGCCTACAAAATTTATAGATAACAATAAACGAAATAAGAAAGACATTTTGTGTCAAGTATCATCTAAAATCACGTTATAATTAAAAAAGCGAAATTTTCACTTTATATAATCAAATCAAGTACCGCGACGATAATGAAAAATCATATACATATATACATTCATACATATCTCAAACGATCCATCAAACATTTTAAGGTCAATTGGATTAACGGATAAATGAATTTAAATAATATATTATATTCTGTGGTCATTTCAAATTGGATTACACAAAAATTAAATGTGATATCATTATTATTGTAATTTTGCTGTCATGGCATAATTGGGCACAATTTAAATTAAACCTATATTGCGTGTATTAATATAACTCAATGTTCGGGTATTAAAAATTAAGTTTGAGGCCCTAGAGGCGCGGCGGCACTGAGTAACTGTAAACGACAAAGGAGAGGAGAACGGAGTGATTCAACACTACTTCTCCCTACCCTGCTGTATGCGGGTCATAGCTTAAAAAATTACAATAGTACGTTTACATTAAGTTTATATTAATATGTTTCGTTTTATTAGTTTTAAAGATAAAACACTTTTTCTGCTTTATCTGTAAGACTAACTAAATTCATTGACGATAAAACGTAAACTATTTAAAAAAATAACATTTTCCAGACAACCTAAATTAACTGTGCTGCAGTAACTGCAGTAGCAAAAGAACGATTGAGATTAAGTCAAGAATTTAGATATCACTAGGCAACCAAACGCGGCTTCGCCCGCTTAAGCATTATCTTATATTAAGGGCAAATCAGACAATTCTTTTACCCATGTAGCCCTTGCCCTATTCTAATGTTTAAGCCATATTACTGGAAAGTTTCAACTAAATCTTTTCAGTAGTTTTTGCGTGAAAGTGGAACAAACATCCATCCATCCTCACAAACTTTCTTCGTTTGTAATACTAGCGGTGTAAATGCGACTTCGCCCGCTTAAATTTATTGTTATATTATGTCGGACGAACCAACAAACCAGATACAAAATCCAGCTTTTACAATAAATTTATTTACACTTGTTAAATACACATATACTCTCGTAGTCACAATATTGAAATATGAATTGTAATGACTAGTTGTCTTGACAATATCTTAGAACGTAATGAACATGAGTGGCGTGTCGTTTGTGCTTATATTGGAAATCCACCGGAAAAGACGCAGCACACTACCGCCACTTAATACAATCGATAATAGAAACAATATCAAATGACGTACTCGTAATTACAGTGACACCTATTACTACATTATAAGTAACTTATGCTAACAATTATAACCGAATTCATAACAGTAAAATAAAACATCTTTACATATCGACCCCATGTGTTATTCTGATGTATAAGCTACACCACTGTTCCTGAGTTCCATCAAAACCCGTTCAGTAGTTTCTAGGTTCAAGTGGAACAAACATCCATCCTCACAAACCTTCACATTTATAATATTAGTAGGATTCTTTAATCCAGACAGTGCTTAGAATACTAACTTAGAGTGCTATATTGTACGTAATATATTTGTTCTACGGCTAGACGAATATAATTGCAGTCTCAGGCTCCCCTTTCCATCAGTTTTGATTACGTTCCTTTTACGAGGGAAAGCTCGGTGCCTCCAGGCAATACTTAGATGGCCTTCTGTTTTTTTTTTCATATTTTTTTTCTATAGTAGTAGATATAGTCTTTGAGGGGTCATTTTTTTCCATTCCAATATGTGTTATGAAAAAATATATTAAGTTTATCGGAAATCCTTTTGGTAGATTATTTTCTAGTAATTCCTCGTATATTATATTACATTATAAATATATTTTATTTTATTATATATATTCCGTCTAATATTTAGTTCCAATAGCTTAATAATATATGGTAGTGGGTCCGATTTCCACTCGGAGTGAAATATTTAATAATTTTATACATAGCATGAGACGAGATATGGTCCCCAGGTTCCATCTGCCTACCGTCCTATGTCTTGAAGCTTAAAGCTAAAGAAAAACAGAATAAGAAAACATTATAATAGGTACAAAATATCGCAATAACCAGTTTTAAATTACCAAAAGAAAGTGAATATAATTTCGGAATTATTTTATGTACTGTTTATGTAATTATTACGTTTGTAAATCGAAGTCTGTGGATTTTAGGATTCACTATAAGCTTCTAATTTATTACAAAAAAAACCAACGAAATGCAAATTGTATTTATATAGTAGGTAATTACGCTTAGTACATTTTTAATTTTAATACACCGCCATCTACAAACTAAACTCCACAGCTATTCTGGCCAACAAACCTTAACCTTTCCATCGCATGTAAATAAATGAACATAAATATTTTTAATAAAAACTTCTAATTGGAATCGAACCTGGAACCAAGTCGTCACAGACGCCATCTTATTCAGTAGCAAAGGTGATAAATTCTAATATTTTATCAGAGATTTCTTATATTACACTCAACATTTTCACAAGACCGCCTCGCGTGTTTAATAAGGCGTTGGCAAAAAATAAATAAACAAAGCGAAGTCCTTTTAAGCTTTTTCGTAGGGGTGGAGCGAGTAGGGCAATAATTTCATTGAATATTTCTCCCTTTGACTCGTTCTATGAAAGCTCTCAAAATGGTGATTTTAAATCACCCTCTATTTATTTGAAGGTGTCGAATGAAAATCCTTATCCCGGTGTATTGTCTGACTCAAATTAGCAATTTTTGATGGATTTTGTTTACGAATTTGTTATTAATTGTTTGGATTTTGTAAATAAAATATTTAAACCTTTTTTGAAAATTATTATTATTATAATTTAACGTTTGCCTTTCTGATGATGTTTGGACCATGCCTCCAGAGTTGCTTATTTTAATCACAGTTGAGAGACAGACAATATATGATCAATAGACAGGACAATCATATACAGTTTAAAAAAAATCGTTGAGCGGCGTTTAGTTCCGTAACTTACACGCAATGCCTCCAGAATTCGGCGGAGAGTTGGGAATGGTAGTGTTGAAATGGTGCAATTGCTATAAAATGTGCTCGCAACTATACATTTTACTAGTAACCTCTAAATAGTTCCACCATTTAGGTCCTGGCTTCACCATCAGATAAGCTTAATGATACCGTTTTATTGTATGATCATCTAAGCTTAAAACTAGCAATTTTACGATGCACTGATACAAATAATTTCAATATTATAAAATACTAATTAAAAAAAACCTTTCTTAAAAAGAAGTTTTCTGCAAAATCAAAGTTGAGCTGCAATTGATATCGAAAATCATAATTTGGACGAAACCTATATGACGAAATTATCTTTCATTACATTTATTTTTGTTTCTATAGAGGAAGAAGACGAAAGAAGAAGAAGCGTAAAGATAAACTATTTTTACTAAATAATAAAAAATATATATTAGTAAATCGAAAATTTTAATTAAAACAAAATTAAAAATTATACCTATTATACATAATATTTGCTAACTATGAAAGCAAAAGCAAAGTTTCAAACCGTAGGAAACTTCTAATCGACGCATGTCACGAGTCACGACTTACGACGTTATTAGCGAAATAACTTATCTTTATTAAACTGATAACGACTTTAGGACGATGTTATTTAATATGAATAGTTTCAAATAACCTGTTATTCCAAACTAATAATGGCAAATTGACCTATTGAAGACATTATTAAGTGAGAAACAATAGAGAATATAGCACTAAGTTGTTAATAAATGTGATGTGAGGAAATGCCGATGGGTTTTAGAAAACTATGATTATAGAGGAAGAGACCACCAACGTTTTATGGGATGGTCATTTTGTAGATTATATAGTGACATTAATAGCTTATGTCAATCTTAACTATTAGATACTTTTTTAAAAATTGTGCAATGATCTATTATTATTCAGCCAATTAAATAGCCGTTCCAGAATATTTAATCTGTTTCAAATGAAAATAATGGTTTCGTAATAAATACCTGTCATTTCAAGTAAGCAGTTACGTTGCGCATCAATTTCAATAAAAAAATTAACAATTTTTATATCTCTTTCAAAGTCCATATCGAATCAATACTTCCCAGTAATTTACAGACTCGAACAAAATGACGGTAACTATCATATTATAATATCGGCTGTAAAGTATCGAAAGTATAATATAATACTATTATGAAACATTACAGTCAAAGTAGAATATAGTTTATCCGAATGCTTCACATAGATTTGTGGAAGACGAAATCGGTGTAGTGAGCGTTGACTAATAAATTCGTTAAGGGTTCCGTAAATTACAGATAATAAAATTTATTATAAGATTGATGTATTATGGGTGTGAAATTCACGTGAATAATGATTATATAATACATAAAATTATTGATATTAACAATGAAATTGGGCGGTAAGTGGGAAATGGAGCATCATAACACTGGGTTCCTCCCTGCGTGAAGCTTCGATTTATATTTTCTAGCTTTTCTAGTTGTACTTAAGCACTATATACCTATCAGGCAACATTTAGTATTCAATATTTCTATTTAAGTTATTCCTCAGCTGTAACTCGTAAAATGCGAAAGTTTCTTTAAAATAACCGACTTTCTATATAACCAGTAAATTCTATTAAGGCTTGGAAAATTATTCTGTAATTATTTCCACTATATTTGATGTCTTTGTAGTTTATTAAGTGTTAACAAATACTTTATTTCCTCACTCGAGGAAATTAAATATTTATTAACATTTTTATCTCTCTGGTGATGAGCGCGGCGTTGAGTTCCGCCACTCAACACGCAATGCCTCCAGAACTCGGCGGAAAGCCGGGAACGGAGTGTCTTTTTTTAGAAATATTTTATTAGTAGAAATTTCCATCAGAGTCGCTATCTTCATGTTCTATATCATTATCAATGAAACAACAGTCACCTTTTTTAAGTATATATTTAAAAGATTAAATCAACCTTAAAAATAAGATAAAACTATATAAGACATAGAATGAGATGCTGCGGTCATAATTACGTGGACCACCCGAGAGATCTCACTCTGGGGCCATTATATCACATTGGACAATAGAGTCATCAGACAAGAAGCCGCGTTAATACTCCATTATCATTCAAATTATAGAACATATTTTCTAATCTATAGCAAGTTTACGGTCAAATTGTAATTAACTTTAGTTACAAGACAAAGTCCGGTGTTGAGTTCCGCTACTCTAAAGGCAATGTCTGGAAGATTAGGCGGAAGGTGGAGTGAAGTGTTTTAACACTAAGTTCCCTTTTACTATTCCCATTTGCGCATAAACGTAGGAACGAAAACACGGAAACCTTGAATCGATTGTGGGTTCGGTTCCCATCCGAAGAAATTAAATATTTAATATTTTCATTCCCTCGTTTTGGTAACGAGGCAAAGCACGGCGTTGAATTCCGTTACTCAACATCCAATGTTTCAAGAACGATGTGTCTTTATGGGAATGTAGTGGCTTAATCTTAACAGTACCGTACAGTACAGTAGTTGACCTCGGTTGACCTTCGAAAACACAGTTTCGAAGATACTGGAGGAAGGTCACGTAAAAAGCATGAGGACCCCCCGGAGGGCATGTATGAAGAGGTTCATGACAGTGGACGAGGCGAGAGGTATGTAGAGACCGTAGCGTTTGGCGCTCCGTTCTCTCTGACTACCCCGCTAGGGATAAAGCGTTAAGTTAGTTTAGTTTTTTTTTTAGTTTTTAATTTTAACAGTAGGATCCCAGGTTCCCTCTCAGGTTACCCTGCTATATGCGGGATACAGCGTAAACGTATAAAAAAATAGGTGTAAAAAAGTATCTTCACTTCAAGGTGCTATTTCACTTTATAGCACCGCGTTTTATGTGTACTTAACCAACTTACGTATTCCGAGATAGCATTTACTTTGCTGTAAAAGCGACTATGTTGCACTTTAGCTTTGTTAACTTAATGGTAATCTTAGAGGACGCTGCTATACAAGTTTCTATATTTTTACTGACATAATATAAGACTATAGAGTATATTTTAAAAATGTATTTTTGTTACTTTACGCCGTATCGCGCATTTAGCAGGGTGGGCAGAGAGAACCTGGCAACCTATAACTTGTATTTATTAAAATAAACATTTCAAAATAACTTATAATTAAAGAAAGAATTTATATAAATCATATTTTAAATCATTTTAAGAACATCATTTCGTTATATTTATAATAGAAATGACCATTCTTCAGAACTCAAAACTTCAAACTGATTTATTATCGATAATTCATTCATTTATTTAACAAACTTAACAAAACCAAAACAAAAATATCCACATGCTGTATCCTATACATCGTATGGTAGGCAGATAGAACTCAGTGTTAAGACACTTCTTTTTCACACTTCTTCTTCTTCACTTTTCGCCAAATTATCGAGACATTGCGTGTTGAGAATCGGAACACTACCTCACCTTTTCTTTAGATGCTTAGAGCGTGTATGCACTAATTGGAAATCTAACCCATAACCGTCACATTTACAATCAGTCCCTGTGCCACTGCGCCACGATGGCCTTAACAAACAAAAAGATCGACATTAATATTTATATATAGGCCTGTATGAATATGTAAGTATAGCAAAGTAAACTGAAATTCTTGGAATACGAGGGGCGAAAGGAAACTAAAATTGCGCGGAACGAGTTAAGCACGTGGTCACAGACGAATGCGTTGAGGAAGTATACAGAGTATAATCAATTATAATATTGTAGAATCATGATATTTACATATTTTGTCTTTAGTAAAAGTAACGATTATTAATTTAAATTTACTTTAAACTAAAACGAACCTGTTATCTTTGTCATCGTGGCACAGTGGATCAGTGTCTAATTGTAAGTGCGACAGTTGTGGATTTATTTTCCACTCGGAGAATGAGTTATTTTAATTTTGTCGTTCTGGTGGTAGCAAGATAAAGCGCGGCGTTGAGGTCCGCCACTCAATGCGCAACGCAAATTATACATCCATTCCACTTTGGGTTTTGAGAGGCGAAACTCAACGCCGCCTCGCTACTTTGCCTCGATATTAGATCAAAGTAATAAAAATATTAAACATTCATTGCTTCGATAGGGAATCGAACCCACAACCTGTCTCGTTTACAAACGCACGCTTGGACACGCATGCGCCACACCTGCCATACATATTAATAAAAATTTTAATATTCTAATTCGTTTCATTAGAAAGAAATAAAAATCCGGAACAAAAACCGTAAACGGTCACAGACGACCGCGTCCCCGGAAATGGGCGATGTAACAAATTATAGTGAACAATAACATATATATACTTATGCTTAGTGATTTTAGTGATTAAAATAGAAAAAAATATATATTATTATAGAGGCCAGTCGTGGCGCAGAGGCACAAAGTGTGACTGTAAAACCGACTGGTTGTGGGTTCGATCCCCACTCGAGGAGATGAAATATTTACTTAAATTTATATTTCCATTTCTTCGCTCTGGTGTCGAGGTTAAGCGCGGCGTTGAGTTCNGTTTTTTATGAAGGTAATTATCCTGTAATTTTATCACCATTTACCGAATTCTTGAAAGAATCTGATAAAGACATTCTTTTCTCATCAGTTTCATCTATCGATACTATTTGTTGGGCTGGGGCACAAGCGTGCGAACGTATACGCGACAGGTTGTGGGTTCAGATCCCATTTGAGGCAATAAAATATTTATTATTTTCATTTTCTTCCCTTTGGTCAAGGACAAGGCAAAGCGCGGCGTTGAATTCTGCCAATCAACACGCAATTCATCCAGAACTCAGTGGAAAATTGGGAACGGAATGCCTTAACACTAGATTCCCAGGTTCCCTCTGTCTACCCTGCTATATGCGGGACACAATGAAATTAACAAAAATAATATTGTTGGTTTGATCTCGTCACTGTTCGATAAATATTCATCATTCATTGTACATATCTCCTATTTACTCAATACGCAATATCTTTAAAAGGTGGTTGAAATGTGGGAAAGGCAGTGTATTAACACTAGATTCCATCTATCTATCCTGCAAAATGCGGGATACAGCGTGAAACTAAAAAAAAACTACTCTTAATACTAGTACAGTACTAAAGAAGGTTAAGAACCCCCATTCAAAGTTTATTTGCCCGCATCTCGCACGGTTAATCGAAACGCCGACAGCCTCAGATTTATGAAGTGGCTAATATCCGCTCGCTATCAGGAAGATCGCACTTGACTTAAGAACACATCTGATAAGCAAATGCGAATCATTACGTTGAGATTGTGAGTAAGATGCCAAAGTAGAATAGTGTGTGACTGTAAACGGTTATCGTTTTTTTAGGCAGAGGGAACCTGGGGACATAATGTTAAGACACTCTGTTCCCATTAAAATACTTCTGTTCCCAATTTTTCGCCAAATTCTGGAGACATTGCGAGTTGAGTGGTGGAACTCAACGCCGCACATTGCCTCGTGTCCAGAGTGAGGAATAAAAGTATTATATTTCCATTTCCTAGAGTGGGAATTGAATCTATAAGCCGTCACGTTTACATTCCCGGTCTTCTGCCTCTATGCACGTCCAGCTCTTGAGTAGATACTTGGTACTATTCCTGGTTCTTTTTATCTTTTTTCATTAAATATGTATTTATAATTGATTTATTTCAGTTCTTATACAAATTATTCTTAGCTTAAATTTAATACTAACATTTTCGCATAATATTTGCTATTATTAAAATAATAAATATGAAAAAAAAAACCAGATAAAACTCCTCCATAATTTACAAGATAACAGTAAACTGCTTAAAACATGTTCATATAATTTAACCAATTAATCATCCCAACTGTAACCAAGAATACCCAAAGTAACCCACAAGATCAGCCACGTGTATCAACGACTGTAATCAGACCCTTGGATCTAATTAAAGCCTTTCAGGGTCCCTAAACGATCAATCTTCGTTCTGAACTCCCTTTGCCTTTTATACCGACCGATATAGCCAATTTCATCCGAATGCCCCGTCGGTACGTCTAATTATAAAGAAATCCTCGAATGCGTCATCCTTTATATATCCGAAGGGAATCTTGGAACAGGCACTTGCGAAATAAAAAAGGACTAACGGCGCGCGGCGCATACCATTTTGCAACTCGTGAGTTTTCTTGGAGATTAAAAAACCGTTTTTTTTAATTATAGTTTTAGTGCTTATTTGTAAATACGATTTTTATTTTAGGAATTTATTTGGATACATTAATTCTTATCATATCTTTTGTTCCAGCTTCACGTTCACAAAGCGCGTGAGTTTCGCCACTCAACATGCAATCACACCAGCATTCGGAGGAAAGTGGGAAACGGTAATATCTTAACGAAAACGGAGTGTCCAAAACACTAGGTTCCCAGGTAGTCTCTGCCTACTTAGCTATGTGCAGGATACAACGTGAAGCTAAAAATAATCTGCTCAAGACATTTAAGAAATATTAACAAGAGAATGAAACACCATATTGATGCACCTTTCGCATAAAGTACAGATTTAAAATATCCATCTTTATACAATTTCTAAGAAAAAATTAAATATTCCGTCTGCACACCCAAACTAGCAACACTTGACGTATCGGTTATCACGCGGAAGATCATGCCACGGGGCCACGAACCTCAAAAGCATATCTCCACGTGGTGTGAAATGTGACATTAGAGTCACATACACCCCACTATCTAAAAACCATCTCACGTCTCATACAGAAATTCCCTTACTTACAATGTGAAACTGAAACTATATGAACAATACAATAATAAGCGTCCGTTGTTTAGAAATAAAGACGAAAGTTCTTTGAAGATGATTCTAAAAAAATCTCGCATTTCGCCTAGGGTACAGTGTTATTGTTTGAACCAGACTTTATTGTTATGCAGAGTCAGCTACATTCCGGAATATTGAATTTATTACTTTTTCTTATTATAAGTTATAAGCTATATTTAAATACGTTAAATGGTCTACTCCCGCGTTACTGTCTTAAGTTATTGCTAGATCGTGATGTCTTGGATGTAGAGGGAGAGTTCCTTATAGCCGACTTCTAGGTATTCTGAAATTATTGCAGAGATTATAAGGAGAAAAGTAATGTATACTTTTGTTATCTGACTTTTGACTGAAATATTATAAACTTTTTGGATTACTTTTAGACTGCTTTTTTCAGTTTTGCGAATTAATACCATACATATATGTATTTAAAAATTAAATCAGCTTCACGCTGTATCCCGCACACAGCAAGGTAGGCAGAGGGAACCTAGTGTTAAGACACTCCGTTCCCCACTTTTTGCCGAATTCTGGAGGCATTGCGTGTTGAGTGGCAGAACTCAATGCCGCGCTTAACCTCGACACCAGAGTGAAGAAATGGAAATATAAATTAAAGTAAATATTTCATCTCGAGTGGGGATCGAACCCACAACCAGTCGATTTTACAGTCACACTTCGTGCCGCTGCGCCACGACTGGCCTCAATATATGTATGTAGTGATATGAAATGATAACCTAGTGTTAGTGTACGCTGTTCACAACTTTCCACCAGAAATTATTCGATTCTTGTTACAGCAGAGAAATGAAAACAATTAATTTCCCCGAATAGAGATTGAACACAACCATCGCGTTTATAGCAACGTTGTCTCACCACGCCACGAGGGCCTCAACTCAAGTAAGTAAAATTTTACTTTTTATACTTTTGGACCTTTCAATGTAATGTTGAGTGACTAAAACGAGTCATACACTATTTTGTGAATCATCAAACTATATATAACATCAACGTTTCTTAATATCAAACAAAGTAAACGACAAACTAGAGACGGTAAATAATACGTTTTCGTCACTAGCAACAAAGCGTAAAGTATTTTTTTTAGCTTCCCGCTGTATCCTGCACATAATACGGTAGGCTGATGGATCCTGTGAACCTAACCTGGGAACCTCACCTTAGCTTCACGGTGTATCCTGCGCATAACAGAGTAGGCAGACGGATCCTGGGAACTTAGTGTTAAGAAACAGTGTTCCCATTAAGGCATTTCGGTTGCCTCCGAATTCTGGAGGCATTGCGTTTTGAGTGGCACGAACTGAAGTAATGAAATAATAAAATAAGTAAAGAAATGAAGTAATTTATTATTATTGTGATAAAACTAAATGATCAAATAGCGCTTATGTTGATTGTCCCAAATTAATACAGCCTCGGAACGAGAGCAACTGGCCGTTATCGTGACTTATGCCAGCTCTTTGAACTTTTGATAGCTAATATTACTAAACGTTTCATATGCAACAACAAATACTCTGTCAATACTTGTCAATAGGGCCGGCGACGTGCGAGATACGTTGTAGTGATTATACTAACTATGATGTAATCGTTGTTTAGTTAGAAATTAATTGTACCGTAATGATTTGGGGTTCGAATACTGCTTGAATGATAAATTGAATTCAAGAATATCATGTACGAAAAGTACTGTCGTAAATGCTGTTATCAAATATGAGGGATTTTACAGTCACACTTTGTGCCCCTGCGCCACGACTGGCCTTGCCCATTTATTTAAATTTATATTTTCATTTCTTCGCTTTGGTGTCGAGGCAAAGCGCGGCGTTGAGTTTCGCCACTCAACACGCAATGCCTCCAGAATTCGGCGGAGAGTGGGAAACGGAATGTGTTAACACTAGGTTCTCTCTGCTTACCCTACTGTGTGCGAGATACAGCGTGGAGATGATATCTTTTTTATTTTGTGAAAACAAAAAAAAAGAAATCGGATATGAAATAACTTACAAGTAATATCTTTAGTCACATAACAAATAAACCATAGATAATAAAAAATAAAACGCCGGTTAGTGAAAGACCTATTTCCAGAGTTGAGCAACCTTTTTAATCTCAGTAAAAGCTCTTAGCATTCATTCGCACATACTCAACGATTGCGTTGTTTACCTTTTATTATCATGATAGGACATTTTTTGTGTGAAATTATAAACTAAACACTTTGTATTTCATTCATTTAATATTTTTCGTAATAGTGTGCAAGGCGGAAGTAAACATTGATTTACCACGGCTTCGCCCGCTTATATTTATTATTATTATATATTATAGTCAAATTTAAAAAAATGTTTACATAAGTTGTAGCCTATGTGTTAAACTGATGTTTAAGCTATATTACTGTAAAGTTTCATCTAAATCCGTTCCATGGTGTTTGCGTGATAGCGAAAACATCCATCCTAGTGATCTTTTACCATTTACAATATTAGTAGGGAGTAGGATTGTCTCTGTAGTAGTGCCGAATAGTAGTTATAAAAGTATATTTATATGTCAATTTTGTTTTATTTAAAATAAAAAATCAAAACAAATAAATAATTTGCAAGTGCTTCATATGTTTCACATAATTTTTTTTCATTTTTCACATTTAAGTTTCATTTATTGGTTATTAATTATTCAATTCACATTATCCATTAAAGCAAATAATAACCACGGACAAAGTTGTAACTATGTAATAACTACTATGTTGTTCATCTTATATATATTACGGAACGAGAACAAATAGAAAAAATATAATAAAAACTTAGCAGCTTCACGCTTTTGCCCGCATAACCAGGAAAAACAGAGGAAACAAATGGACAAATGGAACTCAACGCCGGGCGGTGTCTAAACTAAAATACATGTTTATTGTTTACACAAATCAAATATAAAAAAGTACAGACTAGTTATTACATCAAACGTCAAAACAAAAGAGAACAAAGACTCACTCGAAATAGTCCCTAAACGGTAAAACACGTTTTATGACACACGCAAATTAAAAGCAAAAGCCATAAACTGGCAACACAGATACAGTACTCGTATACAGTCTAGGAACAGATTTCAAAGCACAGTCGTTCCTCTGACTGTATAGTTACATACGCTTTTTATTAACCATTGTTCGTGTAGCAATGGCGGACGGTCTATCTGACCGGTAACTTTGTATATTTTATGTTGGCTATATTGGACTGCCTTGTCTGTATACACTGTTATGACTTGTTAAAATTGAAAATAGTCTTTGATATTTTTTTTATTATCTGTGAAAGATGTCCTATATAGTTTTTAAATCATTTCAAAAAAAAGACTTTAAAAATCTCTTATCTTTTTGGCAAAGTAATTTAAATTATTATGTAAAATATTATCAATTTTTATTATTAACAATTTAACAATGAATTAATTTATAAAAAAAAATAAAAGACAAAACTCGTTTAAACTACAATTTAGAGTTGGCCCGCACTTAGTCTCTGTGCGTTAATTACTCTGTGCAGGAAATGTCACTTCAGAGGATCGTTAGGCGCCTATGTTATATCTGACAAGGATTTCCACTAGTTGTAATAAAAACTAATTGTGTCCATTGACTTACAGTTAAAGCTTGAATTTAATTTTTTTACATAGTGTTAGGTACAGGAAACAGTGTTAAGACAATTCCGTTCACAATTGAATGGCGGAACTCAACGCCGCGCTTTGCCTTAAATATTAAATACGAGTGGAAAATCAAACCCACAACCTATTTAGCTATGTAATTAAAAAAAGTGGACCGTGAAAGTAAAATTTTACGGTAAATTGTGTAAATTTTATAAATTGTAATTTAACAAAAAGGTGTTGTAAATGCTTCTAATTGCTTTTACGGACAATTAAAATTTTCTTTTGCCCATTGTCCGCCTGAGTCATTTTTAAGAACTTATAGTATTCTTGAGCTTTATTATTATTTGAGGCATTGCTTCGTCACATTATGCCTGGGAGCAATAGCGACAAAATTTAATACGAAACATTTCATTCCCTCGAGTGGAAATCGAAACCCCAACCGCACAGAAATATACCAGATCTGAGTGAGATAGAACCCACGACCATCGTGTTTACAGACACGGTGACCACCGCGCTAAAACGGCCTCAATTTATATTCAATTCAATAAAACAAACTTAAAATGTATTACAAATCGATAACAACATTACTTACAAGACTTACAAGAATTTCATTATAACGTCAGCGTACTAAATAAAGGTTTGAATTTGAATTTAACTTAATGAGAGCGGGCGTCAAGAAGTTTCATACAAATTAGAATTGTTTATGAACTAAAATTACTTCGCCCGGTCGCAATTTATGACACTGCATACTTTGGAACTGACTATAAGCAAAATTTAAGTTAAAAAATATATTTAGAAAAAGCAATTGAGATTAATTTTTATTAAAAGTAAATTATAAAATAGTATATTTTAATATAAGCAATAAGAGTATTGAGTTCCATCACTCAACACGCATCCTTTAAGAATTTTGTAGAAAATTGGAAAGGGAAGTCTTGTGAATGGGAACGATAATAAGACACTAGCTTCCTAGGTTCCCCCGGCTTACCTTACTATATACATCATTTTTAAAATCAATAAATAGATATATAATATAAAATCAATATCTACAAAGTCTTACAAGATCCTGTAAACGGCAAGTCTAAACGATATGACCTATTTGACCTCCCCCCAACCCTTACAAACAGGTCGAAGCTGTGGCCTTAGTATATAGGTGAAGTGCCACTGTAGAGCCTTTGTGGGTAAAATGTACTCTTTTCTCTTTTCCATTGTTATACAGAGATTTAGATAAATGAAATCGAGGATAAATCTTCAGTGTTATGAACTATTATAGTTTTAATAATTTGTACTTAAAATATTATTGCAGGAGCACAAACATACGATTGTGAACGCCAGTTGTGGGTTATATTCCTATCTGAGAAAATGAAATATTTAATATTTACTTTTCCACGCTATGGTGACGAGGCAAAGCGCGGCGTAGAATTCCGCCACTTAACACGTGACACAACGTAGAGCTAAGAAAAATTATATTATAACTTTTTGTCTAAAGAAAAAATGATCGAACCTAAAAGTTGTTGATTATGCCCATTTTTTTTATTTTCCTAAAACATAAGAATATTAGTTATATTTAATCTGTGCCAATCACTTTATGAAATTAAATATAATATTATTAAAGCAATGCACAGATAAAAATATATATGACTACAATTTTGTCGTTCCATTAGAGACGGATGAGTCGCATCCGTCGTCACATGTGTTTATATTGGGGCCTTCGATTCTTCATACAACGCAGCAACCAAAATATTAAACTTTCAATACTTCATATAAATAAATTTAAATGAATATATTAAAGTGTAAGTAATTCATTATAAATTATATGAAAGTTCATCTATTCACGGGTAAGAAGAGTACTTTTTTTACAAACTTTTTGGCAATATTTGAAACATCGCTATTGAGTAGCGGAACTTAACACTGTGAAAAATATCGCGTAAAGCTTTAATCTCAGTTAAAATTGAAGCCAGTCGTGTTATAGGGACACAAGTGTGCGACTGTAAATGCTACAGGTTATGGGTTCGATTCCCTTTTCTTTATAAAATAATTAATATAAATATATTAATAATAAAAACGGCGCAAATCTCAACCTCTTAAAGACATTCTTTCATAGAGTGTCCTCTGTCTGGCTCAGTTAAACCGGAAAGTAAGTACGGACTTAAAAAAACTTAGAATAACATAACAATAAAGAGATATTCATCTCACACATAAAATAAGTAACTTACAATACATTACACATCTCTTAATCTCAATAGCTCGTAGTAAGCACCATTTGTACCTGAAAAAAAATAAAAAATACATTTTAAAAATACATTTCATTTCAAAATCCATTGTAACATAGACATGTCGGTCCACGTGAAATCGTTTAACGTTATCGTTCACAAGGACTATATTAAAAGCATGGGGATTAGCGGTCAGATTACTGCAATGTTGGTATAAAACCATATGAAAATGGATAATATGGTGTGAAGATTTTGTAACTTATATAATATATTTTTTAAATTTCACGCTGTATCCCGCACTCAGTAATAGGTAGAGGGAAGCCTATGTTAAGACGCTTCCGTTCTCCACTTTCCGCCTAATTCTGAAGGTACTGCGTGTTGCGCGGAACTCAACACAGCATTTATCTTCGTTACCAGAGCAAAGAAATTATAATATTTCATTTCCTCGAGTGGGAATGGAACCCGGAATATTACATTGCCACACTTTTGCGCCATCACAGCCTCAGTCGAACTAGAAGTTTACTATTGTGATTTTATAATGTGGGATTAAATAAAACTAACAACTATTTTACGTAAGTAAACAATAAGAATTATGCCATTTTCACACATTATGAAAAAAAATATTCGGTTTAATTCTATATTATATATAAATAACATTATTATATTAAAAATAAAGGCCAGTCGCGGCGTAGGGGCACAAAGTGTCACTGTAAAACCGAGTGGTTGTGGGTTCGATCCCCACTAGAGGAGATGAAATATAAGAAGAAAAGCGTGGCGTTGAGTTCTGCCACTCAACACACAATGCCTCCAGAATTCAGCAGAAAGTGGGGAACGGAGTGTCTTAACACTAGGTTCTCTCTGCCTACCCTGTTGTGTGCGGTATACAGCGTGATTAAAAAATATATATATTAAAAATACTTATATTATTCTTCTAAGCGCGACTTGTATGTATTGAATTTAAATCTTATAGACACAAAAGAAAATACTAAGTACTATTCAAATAAAGCAATAACTTGAATCATCAAGTAGCTACAAAAAATGGACAGTCTCACATACAAATCCTAAATGTAACAAAAAAATCTGTTAATCCGTTGTCAATCGACAGTTTCGCGTTCAGGGATGTAAGATGAGATCGATGTTCGGGGTTTTTTATTTAGCATAGGTATTCGGGGTTCGATGTCGGCGCGAGTAAAATATTGTTCAAACAGGAAGGGATCCTTTTTATGAATAGAAATTGTGTTTATTAGGACATTGATAATAGGTAATTCAAGGGTGTATTCTTTTTTTTCCTATAATAATGTTACGTTACATCAAGAATTTTAGTAGTTTTTCGATTTTAAAAGAAGTTAAAAATGCTTAACTATATATAGCATCGGCGAAAAGTGGGGAACGGAGTGTCTTAACACTATTTTCTCAGGATCCCTCTGCTTACCCTGCTATATGCGGGATACAGCGTGAAGCTAAAAATTAAAATATCCATCATAACCAAATTTGGTAATAAAAACATGACCTTTACACGTAAAAATCTGAGAAAGTTCACATGAAGCGCGTTACCGCTATCTTTAGCGTGGCCGGAGGTGTAAGGTAAACAGCGCGGTCAATATCCCACCGCAAATAGACGCTTGTCGCGTCGCAAGGGTTGTAAAGTTACCTTTTGAATTTTTTTTACTATTATTATTATTTTTGTTACACATAGGATAATTAGAGCGGATATAGTGACAGATCACTACTCTTTACAGATAATAGGTAAAGTGAAAAACACTTTGAAGCTAATGTAAACTGTAACCAATTTTTATGTATCTTTTTTTATATTTAGTAAAAACAACATAGTTAAGAATATAATTTAATAATCAAATAAGACAGAGGGAACCTAGTGTTAAGATACTCCGTTCCCATTAAGACACTTCCGTTTCCCAATTAACGTTGAAAATATTAAATATTTCACTTCCTCCAGTGGGAATCGAACGCACAACTTGTCCCATTTACAGTCGCACGCTTATGCCCTTGTGCCACTGGCCTCAATTCTATATAATTTACAATTGATATCAAACAAAGAAAATGCCAATCTGGCGTCTAGTATGAACAGTAACGTACATAGTATTCTAGGTATATCTATCTATATATATGCGTTTGACTTAGGGTTGAACACCGATGGAGAACACACTCTGCAAAGTATAAAGGAAATTGTAAACTACTTTCGAGTCTACCTTTCCTTTGACGCGTATAATGCTTCCGAGATAAGTTAATTTACATTGAAAATCACTTAATTTATTGTTTATAGTAAATAGCATCTTGTTGCTGCAAATATAATAATTTAATTTGTTATAAGGTGGAGAGTGGTGTAAGAGGTAGAACTTGGTTGACCTTCGGGAACATAGTATCGATGATACCGGAGGAAGGTCACGTAAAACGCATGAAGGAGTCCTGGAGTCGGCGGGCATGTATGTGCAAGATGATGATAGTGAACGAGGCAAAGAAATAGTCATGCTGAGATCGTATGGATCAAGGGCGAAATTAAAAAAAATAAAACAATAGCCTTCCAAGTGCAGTTGATGTTGGAATACACGTTAGTAATGAGTTAAAATTTATGTAACAATATAAAACAAAACCCCATTATCGGAATGATAACAGAAATTTCGAAGAAAGCAAAGCCGCGACCTGAGCAATAATCCTATATGCGACTTTCGAACTTCTTTTAAAATTCTGGACTGGTTTAAAAATGGTATTTTGAGATCTCGCTCTTGAAGGGGGAAGTGGACAACAGAATGAAACGCTACATTTTCTTCGCCTCCACGACAAAAAGATAGAGGAAAATACGTAAAAAAAGTTTACTCATACCAAATCAAATTATATATAGCAACATCAAACATCCACATTATAACTTTTGTAGTAATGTAACACCATATAAAATAATAGTGTGAAATGCAATAGCTGTGAATTTATTGAATTCTTTGCCTCCATTGCGGTTCGCAGACTGAAGCTCTCGACGTGAGAGGGTTGTAAGTGCCGCCCCTTCACTGCTTAATCGTAAAATGTAGATTATTCGAGACCAGATCGACGAAGTGCTGATGTGGCTTTTCTAATTTTATGTTTTAGTTTTATGTAAATATGCCTAAAGGAATCAAATAATCAGCCAAAACAGCGCAATGGAATAGAATGTGATTGTAAACGGGATGGTAGTGGTTTAGATTCTGACTCGAGGTAATATATGTATATGTTATTATATTCGGTAGTAAATTAGATTTTTAAAAATTCCGTTTGTGTTAAAAAAGTTTTCTATAAGAAGTGATTGATACATTAATCTTAAAAGTCATCTCAACCCCCACGGTTGTATTTAATATTAGGATAAGTCTCGATAATATGTTCTACTTAAATATTATTCTAACGATAAATAATGTATTCGGGTATAACCCAATGCCTTACTCAGACAGGATGCCACTTCGCTACGACTACCTCCTTTAACTAATTTAATTTGATAACATTTTATTATCAGCTTCACGCTGTATCCCGCACACAGCAGGGTAGGCAGAGGAAGGGCCTATTGTTAAGACACTCCATTTCCCACTTTCTGCCGAATTCTGGAGGCCTTGCGTGTTGAGTGGCAGAACTCAATGCCGAATTACATATAAATCTATCGCAAAAGAGAGTGACATTATTCTGTCACAAGTCTATAAAAGAGCATTATAAGCAATACAGGCAGTTTAAAACCAATTTGTTAGCAACGTTAGTCGTCAGGTTCCAAGCTCGTTGTTTGTCCTAGCGGTACCTCAGAGGATCTGTTGTATAACACTATCTAATCTCCATCTAGGCGGCATTGTATGGCAAACAATACGGCTTTACTGTGGGCTTACATTCTAACTTCATGTTGTATGCACAAAGGTTAGGTAACTGAACGTAATAGTGCACTATATTTGGGACTATTATGAATTATGTAAAATTATATTGTTATTTAGATAATTTTGATAATTATATTTTTGTATTTTTCCATTTTTAGATTTAAAGAAAGAATATAATAATTTAAATGTGCTTCCTATTTGGATGTATAAAACCTATACTCAAGTTGTTAATCAGTGGATGTTTAAGCAGATTTTCAATTTATATCAAGAATCCAGAAGAAAAAACAAACTAAGAAACACTATTTGTCTTTTATGTTATAAAAAACAAATTCCAAAAATTTTTATAATATAAATAAATTAGTAACTACATTTAAACAAAGCAAATGCTTCAAATAATCAAAATAACAAATACTTCTAATTAGGCACCTCAATTAAAATGTATTGAATGTTTCTGATTTCCTTGATAGGTTAGAATGTTTCCAAATCGTATTAAAGCTTTGACCCGGACCGTCCATTGCTGATCAAAGGCAAGTAATTTGTTTCACTGCATTCTTTAATTGTAACAGATGTATTTGTATCACGTACTATGGTTTGTAGAGAATAAGAAGGAAAAATGAGAAATGACTGAGGCCAGTCGTGGCGCAGCGGTACGAGGTGTGACTGTAACACCGATTGGTTGTGGGTTCGATCCGCACTCGAGGAGATGAAATGCTTACTTAAATTTATATTTCCATTTCTTCGCTCTGGTGCCAAGGTTAAGCGCGGCGTTGAGTTCTGCCACTCAACACGCAATGCCTCCAGAATTCGGCAGAAAGTGGAGAACGTCTTAACACGTTTTCCCTCTGCCTACCCTACTGTGTGCGGGATACAGCGCGAAGCTGATTTTTTTTTAAAGAAGGAAGATTTTGGCTTGGTTTTGTTTAGGTGGTTGCGAGGATAAGTCACGAAAGATTGGTAAATAAAGAAGTGGCAAAAAAGAAAGAGTATACCTACGTTGATATTTAAGGACCAGGTACTAGAGGAAGATCACGGGTAAAGGAATCAAATTTACAGCGGATTCAGAGCTTAAGGAAGACTGCGGTAATGAATTAATGAAAATGACAATAAATTAAATATATAACTTCAGTCGTTAACGTATTAACTATAATAAACATTTATCGCGATCCACATTCCATTCTGGAAGATGATAAACTACACTCGATAGCGCCTATCGAGAGAGATGTTCTTAAACGTTATGTGAGTACTTGAGCAGTGGTAGTGACTCAAAGCCGGTTTAACTAAATTGGAATGTAAAATAAAACTGAACCAATAAAAAGGCAGTAAAACACTTGATCAAACATAATCAACTTGGTATTCTTAATAGAAAAATTGTAAACATAAAATACTGGGACTATAGATAAACTTTTATAGTCTTACGTGTTTTCTGGAATATGATTTTTTTTTATTTCATTGTGTGAATAAAGAGAGTTTAAGACCAGTCGTGGCGCAGGGGCGCAAGCGTGCAACTATACGCGATAGATTGTGGATTCGATTCCCACTCGAAGAAATGAAATATTTTCATTTCTTCGCTCTGGAATCAAATAATTTAAATATTATCATTAACCTGAGTCTAAGTTTACGATCAGACGTTAGATCATACACATTACAACAATACTGCCTCAATAAATATTTGTTTTATAGCGTGAAGCTGTATAGCGTTCCCTGGTTCCCTTTGCCTGACTGGACATAGCAGGGTAGGCAGAGAAAACCAGGGAACCAAGTCGGTTCATTAACACATTAAAACTTCCGTTTCTCACTTTCCGTCGAATTCGTCGAGTGGCTAAACTCAAAGACGTTTTAACTTGTTACCAAAGCAGCCAAAATTAAAATATTGAATAGTTCAATCCCGAGTGGGAATCGAACCCACAACCATCGCGATTAAAGTCGCACGCTTCTGCTGCAGCACCACGACGGCCTTAAATATATAGGTAATTGTCAATCGGAAGCATATAAATATTAATTTCCGTATATTAAAATATTGTGGCATACATAGATTAGCATTTTCTATTGATAATTCTCAAGGTGTTTTGTGCAATGACTGAGTGCTAATTTTCACATTACAAGATAAGACTCGTGATAACGTTTCTATATAATATTATAATGACACAACTTGCAAAAAATCGATTTGTAAATCGTTATACAAAAAATATAAGTAATCTTTATCATTGATTCAACAAGCTGTATCAAATATTAAATAGAAGAGTTGTTTTTTTTTTATTATATTCAAGGATATTACGATGAGGCCAGTCGTGGCGCAGGGGCACAAAGGGTGACTGTAAAATCGTCTGGTTGTGGGTTCTATCCCCACTCGAGGAAATGAAATATTTGTTTAAATGTATATTTCTATTTCTTCGCTCTCGTGTTGAGGCAAAGCGGGGCGTTAAGTTCCGCCACTCAGCACGCAATGCCACCAGAATTCGGCGGAAAGTGGGGAACGGAGTGTCTTAACACTAGGTTCTCTCTGCTTACCCTGCGGTGTGCGGGATACAGCGTGAAGCTGCGAATATTACGGATGCAGCACGTCATCAGAACACGAATTCGGATATAAGAAGATTGTATCGATTTCGATGACGGATATAAAACTATACAGAGTTATCCTTTAGTTATTCATAATTTACAATTAACAATTACAAATAAAAAAACTCTTCAACCTTAAAAACAAAACACTAGAACTAGAACCTAAATTAATATTAAAAAAAACATCATAAATAAACACAACAAAAAAAATTGAAAACGCCACACAAATTTGCTTTATCACGGCGCACGATCAACAGAACTGGAAACGGGACGCTCAATTACAATACGTTAAAATAAAATATAGGTATTGCGAGTTGTGACTACTAACGAGCTCGGTGTGGCAAATTGAAATAAAATAAATGTTAATTTTAGATGCAAATAAAAATTCAAGATGTGGCCGGCGGCGCCACTGCCGCTGATAATAAATCAGAATAAGCCTGTCCTTGGTTGGCACTAAGCAGCAATAAATCTATCTGTATATTCAAATTGTTTTAGGTGTTTTTTTAACTTCACGCTGTATACCGCACATAGCACGGGTAGGTAGAGGGAACCAGAGAAGCTAGTGTTACGACACTCCGTCCACTTTTCGACGAATTCTTGTGGCATTGCGTGTTGATTGGTGGCTCTTAATCAGAACGAGGTAATGAATATATTAAATATTTCATTCCTCTGAGAGAGAATCGAATACGTAACCGTCCCCTTTACAGTCGCACGCCTTGCCCTTCGACGCTTGCGCCACGATAGCTTCATTGTATTATATTTTCGTCCTCGTCTACTTTTTTAATATTATAAAATAATAATAAAAAAGTAGGCGAGAGTGCAGTGCTGTGAATAAATACTTTTATCTGAGCAAGCATTGGCTATACAATAAATTTCTCCATTAAATGATGAAACGAGTTTCTCGATACGTAATAAGGAATTCATAGAAACACTGGTGGAGAAAATTCAATTTTGTCTATTAATTTGCCAAACATATGAGATAAATAAAAAAAAGACAAAAAGTTGCAAAAACATAAAAAAAATCGTTCTTTTGTAATAACAATAAACAGCTTATCAAATATTTTTTGGTTACCCCAAAATAAATGAGGCGTAGTGTCAAACAATACTTCATCGTTCGGTGAATCACTCCCTACCTGCGCTTGCGCATGGAAGACACATTAGAGAGAGACAAAACATATCTTTTGTTACATCTAGATGCAACAGAGTGTGCAACGGTTTTTAACGTTTTTTAAATAAATAGTTTTATCAAGATTATGATTTTTTTTTAACTCGAGAAATAAGGAAACCAAACTGCGTATAATAATAACGACATAGAATATTTTTTGTTAAAACCAAACATTCAGAAGTTATTGACGATTAATTTAAATATAAATTATTGATTTAATGAATATTAATTTATACAGATATCTGTGGTAATGCATAACATTTAACGCCATTGTACCGCATTTACGACGCATGATTCGTATCTCGTACGTGGAAATATTTACATATAATAGTAAGTAAAAATGTTTATTATCTTGGTTTAGATAAAGCATATTATGTTATAGTTCCAGACAAAACACAGAATTTAATATTAAAAAAAATGCAGAACATTGAGAACTGAGTGTGTAAACCCTAGATTGTCTCTATAGCAACATGGGGAACAGATTAAAAAAAATATAGATTGTGAATAAATATCTACTCAACCTAACTATTAATAAATTGATAGTTTAAAACTTAAAATCACACTTTTTCGATAGAACACATTAAATAAGACGGGATGAGGGACATGCGAGATAAAAAAACTATACTATATTATAAAATCAAATCGGCTTCACGCTGTATCAAGTACACATCAGGATAGGCAGAGGGAACCTAATGTTAACACACACCATTACCCACTTTCCGCCAAGTTCTGGAGGGCAGTTAAATAAATATATCATTTCTTGAATGGAGATCGAACCCACAACCAGTCGATTTTACAGTCACACTTTGTGCCTCTGCGGCACGACTGGCCTCAACTATATAAAATAAACTTGAAAAAAAAGAAAAAAATCTTTTTTCTCTCCATGTCGCAATAGCCAGCTAGGTTACCTAGACAACGATAAAGCGTAAAATAAATAGCCCATGAGATGTGTTACATTCGAAAACGTATACGTTTTGTACGTAATGTATGGAATAGCTTCTAAGGATATGCGAGTGTTTTAAAAGAAATTGAAATACAAAAGTTCAGTTTGAGGACAGGTTCGGTAAGCACGACAGGTTGTGGATTCGATTCTCACTCGATAAAATAAAATATTTTTATATTTTCATTTTTTTCGCTCTGGTAACGAGGGAACCGCGGCGTTCCGCCACTAAACACGCAACGCCTTCACAATTTGGCAGAAAGTGGGGAACGCAGCGTCCTGTCTATTAAAGCCAGAAGAAAAAGTAATTTAAATACACTAATTTCCGATTGGGAATCGAACCCATCACCATCACGGTCACAGTGGCTATCCCACTGCGCCATGATGTCTCATATAAGCTTTTAAGATAATAAAACTGGATTTAACAGCAAATCTTTGTTGGAATAGACCATGTGGTCTAGAAATAAACGCGAAAAACCACAAACTGTTATTGCTGATGCATTGCATATTTTCTGAGTAATAAAATAGTGTGAGTTATTCATAATAGAAACGATAACATTTAATTACTTTTAAGTATAAAAGTAAGATAAGAATATGTATGTATTACTTTTAGTATCTATTTTATTACTAAATAATCCCACTTCTGCCTGTAAAATTAGCGTTCGTGGGTTCGATTTCCAGCCGAAGTAATGTAAATAACATTACTTACATTACTTCGGGTAGAAATCGAACCATTTATTTAAGTAAGAAAAGTAACATGAGTCAAAAGAGCAGTAATGTCTTTATAATGGTTGAAAGTAAAGAATTAAATATTTTAACACTAGGTGTTAAAATCTTCTCTGCTTACATCGTAAAATTTTGACGATAGGTCCATTATTATAAATATCTATAAAAGACATTCGCAAATGTCGCAGGATCAATTTCTGCTTAAGTTAAAATCACTTAAATATCTCTTTTAGGCGATAACATACACATCTGTGATTAAGAAATGTTTATATACATATATATTTTTTACTTTACTACTGTTTCGGAAACCGGACGACACATATTGACAACCATATCCTTCCTGTAGTTTTTTTTTAATTTTCATCGTAACAAAGTTTGCAGTTTAAGTGAATAGCGCTTTAATTGCCTAGGTTTATATTATCACAAATACATGGTTTAATTTATAAAAAACACAAAAAAAATTAAAAAAAACTATTAATAATTCATTACTACTAATTATATTAAGAATTATTTTGTATAGAACAAAGTACTTTACATAGCAAAGTAGGCAGAGTGAAACTGGGAATTTAGTATTAAAACTCTCCGTTCTCTGTTCCATTATCTATAAAACGATTGCGGCAAACAGAAATACATTATCTGTACAAATTTCAATTGTCTAACTATCACAGTTCATGAGATACAGCCTGGTGAAGAACAAAATACAGACAGACAGCGGAATCTTAGTAATAGGATGCCCTTTTACTCTTTGGTGACACAAAAAAGTGTATAAGAAATAATAAAGTAGAAACAATAATAAAGAATAATGTTCTTGAGAAAAGTTGATACAAAAATATTTATGAAGACTAACCTTGAACGCAATCATTGCCATTTTAAGAATGCCGTTGCGAAGAGAATTAATTTATGGGCAGTGATGACGTCATTTCAGGAAATTTCTTTTTTTTTATGTTAAGGTCCACTGATGCAATGGTGTCATGCTACTATTTATACTGCAGTGTTTGTAGGTTCATAATTAACTTAGGTAGAGCTCAGTACATTTTTTTTTCAGCTTTACGCTGAATTACGCATATAGCAGAGTAGACAAAGAAAACCTAGTGTTAAGACAAGTGTTGAGTGGCGGAACTCAACGCCGCGCTTCACCTCGACACCAGAGCGAAGAAGTGAAAATATTTCATTTCTTCAAGTGGGAATCGAAACCACAACCTATCGCGTTTACAGTGACGCGCTTATGCCCCTGCACCACAAATACATATAGCCTCATCATCAACAGTAGAATTACCAACAAACAAAACATTTTAATTATTAAAACTACTTTATAACACCAGAATAACTGAGTATAATAAAATGTAACTTATATTGTAATTTATAAGTATTGATTTATATAACAAAACGAAATATTTCATTTTTTATGAGGCCAGTCGTGGCACAGTGGCACAAAGTGTGACTGTAAAACCAACTGGTTGTGGGTTCGATCCTCACTCGAGGAGATGAAATATTTATTTAAATTTATATTTCCATTTCTTCGCTCTGGTGTCGAGGCAAAGCGCGGCGTTGAGTTCTGCCACTCAACGCCTCCAGAATTCACATTCAGGTATACAGCGTAAAGCTGATTAAATATTTAGTTTATATTTTTGCAAATTTACTTAAAAATACAGATTTGTACTGTAAGGTAATTACTGTTCGAGAGAAAACAAGTCAGATTGTACGCTTTTTAATTAGAGTTTCAAAAGTCAATTAATGCAGTCGCATTAAGTTAATTAGTTTGTAACATTCCCTATAAGTATAAAAAAGGAAAAGAACTTATAAAAAATATATCATTAAGTATATTGTGGTCAAACGTGCCCGGTTATGAGTTCGATTCTCACTCGAAATGAAATATTTAAAGAGGCAAAGCTCGGCGTTGAGTTCCGCCATTTAACATGCAATGCCTCCTTAAAATTCGGCGAAAAGTAAGAAACGGAACCGTTTTAATAGGAACGGAGTGTCTTAACACCTGGTATATTGAAATGCAGTTGAGAACTCTTTGATGTCTGTGGGGGAAATATTATTTGGGAAATAAATACATTTAAAATATCTCCGCTAGAGAAGCGAGCGTGGAGATAGAATAAAATATCCTTATGATATAAAAAATAAAAGTATGGGAATGATTTTTTGCTTCTTTAACATTTTGTTACTCGTTTAGTGAAAATGGCAAGTGTAGTGTCGTGTCACTACGTTCTTTTAGTCACTTCATTATTACAATTATTGATAACCAAAGACTACATAGCATCTATAATAAGCTGTCTCATATAAAATCAAAACAATTGATTTCAATTTCTGGCTACACAAGTTTGTTATTTACTACAACGTTCAGACGCTATATGAAATGTTATCACATTGGTTCGAACCCGCTACCGTCACAATATACAATCCAGTTTAATAATTTAACATTAATTTAAATAATTTAAAACAATCGACATTAAATTTTTACAATAAACTTATATCTAATTATATTTCACCGCTCCGCTGGGCAGTAGGTTTTTATCGCGGAATTACTTACATTAATGTACGGCGTTAGCTTGTTTGTAAACATTTTCTAATAATAACCACTCGAGAGGCTACCGTGAAAAATACCAAGAAGCTAATCGACGGGTGCACGGCAGTGTGGTGGTCAAGTTACATCGTATCAATTGATTATTTTTATTTTAAATTAGTAAATTTTTGATTTACATATTTTTTTTATTAGTGTCTAATTTTAAGCGTCTATTTTATTTATAATATATATTTTTTTCAAATATTTATTATATCGTGGCGCAGAAGCATAAAGTTCGATTGTAAAGGCAAAGGCTGTGGGTGGATGGTTCTAATTCGGGGGAATAAAGTTTTGTTTCTGCTATGTGCAAGGTACAGCGTGAAGCTAAAAATATATATGTATGTAAAAACTACTTGGGTTACTATGATAATTACTTATCATATATACATGAACGCAGTTACAGGCGTTTGTTCGAAAATAGTTTTAAATTCTTGTCTTACTCAAAAAAAATTATATTAACAGAAAGGATATGTCCGTAAATATCATTTAAAATTTTGTTCTAAAGAATACAGAAACTTGGCCCTTTTTTGTTCTAAATATATTACACGATACAGCGATAGGTACGTTTTATAAATAATAAGTAGATTCCATAAAGATATACCATTAATAGACACTGATAACGTGTTATTGTTATCTGTACGTTACTTCATTGCTAATACGAGATATCTTTGTATAAGTAGAATAAATATTGTTATATAGGAAGAAAATACTAGACTAGTGTAGTACATTTTAAAAATATGATATACAGGTTCAAATTTATTTTTTGCATATTATGGTACCTACGTTAATATTTTCCCAGCACAAAAATCGAATCCGAGAATTGCTTTACAAGATTAAATAATTAATCATTCCACCAGTAGTCAAGGAATGTCATTTTATAATACAAGAGAATATTAAGCACATTTTTTCAGCTTCACGCTGTATCCCGCAAATAGCAGGGTAGGCAGAAGGAACTTGAGAACCTATTGTTAAGACACTCTGTTCCCAATAAAACACTTCCGTTCCACACTTTCCGCCGAATTTCGGAGGTATTACGAGTTGATTGGCGGAACTCAACGCTGAATTAAGTAGATTATTTAACCAATAAGTCTGACGTTTAAGAGTAGTCTACGTTATAATGTGTGAATATTAAAATTTGTAATGGTCTAATTAATATCTAAGTCTAATTAAGACAAAAAGAGATGCTGCGTTTTATCTAACAACGCACAGCATCTTGATTCGCTGTGATATACCTACTTGCTTACTGAACCTCTTCATATATTTTATACTTTATTATATTAATAAATATTTTTGAGGCCAGTCGTGGCGCAAGGGTACAAAGTGTGACTGTAAAATCGACTGGTTGTGGGTTCGATTCCCACTCGAGGAAATGAAATATTTATGTATAATTATATTTTCATTTTTTTGCTTTGCTGTCGAGGCAAAGCGCGGCGTTGAGTTCTGCTACTCAACACGCGTTGCCTCCAGAACTCGACTGAAAATGGAGAACTGTGTCTTAACACTAGGTCCCCTCTGCCTACCATGCTGTGTGCGGGATACTGCGTGAAGCTGATTTAATTTAATATATATGTATATATTTTTTATATTACCAGTAATATTTTTATACATACATATGTACCATAGTACAACATGTTTAAAAAGGCTATAAATTTAGTGGAGAAATTAGTGAAAAGTTTCATCCATGAGTTGAAAAAAATTACATATGTATGAGCATCATAATAAAGAATTCTTTGAACTTTTCTTTAATGTTGTAGACTTTAACTAGGAATGCGTTTCTTGTATTGTATACATACCTATGTAGGGAAGAAACTGAAGCATCTGCCTTTCTTGGAAAACCGAGGACTAAAATAGTAAACTATTTATAATTAAAAATATTCATAAAAAAATCCCTATAATTTTTTATTCATCAATAATAGAACGCCATTACCAATACAACGCCAATAATCAATATACGGTTATAAAGAAAATATTTAGTCACACCACCAGGTTGTGTTATACTTGGCTTTGTTTACATTTCATTTTCGTAGAAGCTTATTCTCTATTAACCGGAACTTTTATTATGATTTTGAATATCCAAACATCCGTCTTGCAATATGCATTCATATTTTCCAGTTCCAAGAGGAAAACCGCAACAAATGAATGAGCTTATACGTGAATTATATTGAAACGTTCATTGTATATAGATAGATAAGAATTAATAAGAGCTTATTAAATACTGTATTCTGTGTGGGATTTTCTATATTAGTGTTTTAATTAATTAAAATAATAGATTTATATTAATTATATGCAAATGATTAATTAACACTGCAATTTAATTTTTAAAAGCTTAACTCTTTATGAACTGGTGTCGAGGCAAAGCGCGGTGTTGAGTTCTGCCACTCAACGCGTAATGCCTCCAGAATTCGGCAGAAAGTGGGGAAAGGAGTGTCTTAACATTAGGTTCCTTCTGCCTACCCTGCAGTGTGCGGGATACAACGTGAAGCTGATTTTTTTTAACTCTTTATTTTTTCGTGGCACAGCGCAATAAATCGTCTATCGGTAAAAGCGACTGTTATGGATTTGATTTCAACTAGGGGCAGTGAAATGATTTTATTTTCTTGCTCTGGTATCAAGATTAAGCACGACGTTGTCGCGGAAAGTGGAGTGTTTTAACACAATGTTCTCTCAACCAGCACCGCTAAGCAGGAAAAAAGATGAAGCCTAACAAATCGGATTTCGGTCAAGTCAAAGCCGCGACGGCCTTGAAAAGATATCTGGTGAGATACATTAATACTATAAATATAAAAAGTATAAGAATAATTGACTTTAAGCCATTAGGGAGTGGGTGTTTCAAAGAGAAGTCAGGGTTTCAGCAGCCGCGGTGTTAAAATAGATCGGCATGTAGGTCAGCCGGTGTTCCGTTTGATCTTACGCTTTTATGTATGTAACATACATACACATGTGCGAAAATTATATTTTGCTATACTAAGAAATTATTATGCATTTAATACAAGAAGACGGGTTTTTTTGTTTCACGTTCTATACCGCATATAGCGAGGAAGGCTGTAGGAATTAAGTGTTAAATCACTCCGTTTCTCACTTTCCACCATATTTTGGAGACATTACGTGTCGAGTGACGGGACTGAACGTCGACCATCTTATTGATAACAAATAGTAGGGGAGGCAGAGGGAATATGAGAGCCTAGTGTTAAGGCATTTCGTTCTCTATTAAGATATTCCGTTCCACACTTTCCGTCCAATTTTTGAGGCATTTCGTGTTATGTTGCAGAAGTCAAAGCCGCGCTTATGCTTGAGGAAAAGTAAATAATTAAATACCCGCAATTAGGAATCGAACCTACAACACATATGACAAATACAACTAACACAATTAATCCAAAAAGCCACAATATTTTAAAACTTTAAGACAAATTAAACATCAACAGCGCGGCTGCCACCGCGCTATTTGTTTATATCCACACTAGCTAGCTCCGGCCGTTGCTTATGTTTAATGTCCACGTTAATTGATGCGGAACCCGCATTCCCTTTATAGCGTTGAATATACATTAGTTAATTGTTAATTCTTGAAGGTATTTGTATTGGCTTTTTGAAGAAAATTTAAGAATTTTTATATTTTAAATGTCTTATTTATAATTTTGTACTGATGGCTGCTATAAAAATGGTGACTTTATTTGTTTGAACTCGCTCATCTCAGGAACTGCTGGTACGAATTATCTGTATCGTATATTCAATTTTTTAAGAAAGTGTCTATGTATTACCTTTTTGACCATGCAGGCGAATCCGCAAGCGAAAGCGAAAACAATACAAATCAAATCAAATCAGCTTCACGCTGTATCCCGCACACTGCAGGGTAGGCAGAGGGAACCTAGTGTTAAGACACTCCGTTCCCCACTTTCTGCCAAATTCTGGAGCCATTGCGTGTTGAGTGGCAGAACTCAACGCCGCGCTTAGCCTCGACACCAGAGCGAAGAAATGGAAATATAAATTTAAGTAAATATTTCATCTTTTCGAGTGGGGATCGAACCCACAACCAGTCGGATTTACAGTCATACTTCGTGCTGCTGCGCCACGACTGGCCTATGCCGCGAAGACAATACATAAGCCATAAAGAAAATACATTAAGTTAATTCAACCAACAAAAGATCTTTAATATAGTTAAAATCTATTCTAATAAAGATATATAGTAACGGGAAAAAGTTAAACAACTAACTATATATATTTTCAATAAAATTTTCAACAAACAATTGGATTTCTTCCAATAAAAACTGCATTGTTTTTAATAAGAATTCACCAGTTCCAAATAAAACGTAGATCTCGTACCAAATAAAATCTAAAATTATTGGCCTCGCGCCCAACTTTCGTTAATATCGAAAAAGATAGATAGAAATAGGTATTTCCAAAGTATTTTTATAAGGCAATGAACAAATTGTTTGTACATTCTATTCCAGAGCACTCAGAGACGTAACGTTGGGAGTAAACTAATAAATACTGCTATGAATAAATATAAACCAAATGTTAAACAAATTTTTTTTAAGATAAAAATAAGTTATACAAAAAATAAATGATATTAGAATTTTTTAAGGCCGTTGAGGCGCAGTGGTAAATCGGATGGCTTTGGATTCGATCACTGCTTGGCATCAATCACTGTGCTTCAAATATTTTTTTTTACATAGGGTACGCAGAGGGAGGGATTCAGGGAACCTAATATTAAGATACTTTCATTAAGACATTGTGTGTTGAGTTGAGGAACCCAACGCCGCCGAAATGAAAATATGAAATTTTCCATTTTCTCAAATGGAAATCGAACATGCTTGTGCCCATCCACAACCACTGGCCGAGGTAATTTTGTAAAAGTATTAAATATTTTTATACTTTTACAAAATCAAACTCGACTGGGATTCGAGCCCACTAACACCGCGTACCTGGCGGCTGTCACTTATCTATACTACCATTAAACTATAAATAAGTAACCTTTACAGTAGTCACTTTGCACGTGTCCAAAGTCTATCGCTATGTGTTCATAGAGGCTCAGGTTTCACTAAGATTTGTAGTCATATTATGCTTATTAGATAAACAAAATAAAAAGTGCTTACTTTCATATAAAAGAAACATGTTTGAAATGACACAATTATATTTATATTTATTTTAAATCAATTAAATCAGTTTGGCTAATAGCAAATGAAAGATGAATACTTAAATAGAAGAAAGGTGAGGTGAACCTAGTGACAAGGCACTCTATTCTCCACTTCTGTCGATGACATTGCGTGATGAGAGGCGGATGTCAACGCGTTTCTATCAGAGCGTAGAAATTTAAATAAATATATTGTTTCCTCTGAGTGGGAATCAAATCCGCATTCGTGCGACGTAATCCCACTGCGCCACGACGGTTTATTTTGTTCCTTGGTTTACGTAAAAACTACAATTTAGAAATAATTTAAATATGTTTTTTGCTCGCTTAAAGAAAAGATAAAATGTTTATCACAAAAAATATGTTTACTTTTTGCGATATTTTTATTTAATACCAAGTTTACTGACACTTCGATTTTCGTAAGTTAAACGCGTTAAATGTATTGAATGTAGAAAAGTATAACATCTATTAAAACAATTTTTATATAATTTCTTCTTACGACTGCACTTGTTTGATGGTTGAGTTGCGGAACTCAACGCAGTACTTTGTCTATTGAGATATTCATAAACTGTATTTATTTTGCTTCAACTTTCTTTTTTTTATCCCACATATAGCAGGGTGGGCAGATAGATTCTAGTGTTAAGTCACTTCCGTTCCTCACTTGTCACTGAATTCTGGAGACATTGCGTGTTAAATGATAGAATAAAATATAAAATATAAATAATAATAAAAAATATTAAATATTTCATTTCCTCGAACGGGAATCGAACCCACACCCACCTGTCGCCTTTACAGTAAAGATCTATTCGTAATATCAGCACAAAAGTAATTCGTCTCAAATTGCATCGCACGAGCACCGCCATTTATGACTAACGCATACAAGACCAAAACCAACGATACCAACAAAAGTGTTTTAATATTACACTGTTATATATTTCTTCTACACTTAAGAGCTATTATAAAATGAACTTTAACTATCAAAAATAAGGTTTAAATTTAATTTTCATGTACAGTAGTGTAGGCGGCCGGCGCCTTTGACTATGAGATACGATCTACTCAAGCAGGTAGACTTTTATTGGTCTCTAAGACCCCAAATACAAGTTAGTGTTATATCTCACACGGGTTTACGTGAGAACGGTTGGGATATTGGGAATGGGAAGTCATTCTTTGGATATTTGAAAAATTATGACTAAACTAGGTAGGTACCTATATATTAGGAAACCACGTTATTGGAATATTAATACAAAGTTTTTTTTGCTTCACGATGTATTCTGAACATAGCAGGGTAAGCAGAGGGAACCTGAGAAACTAGCGTTAAGACACTTCGTTCCCATGAAACTCTTTTGTTGCCAATTTTCCGCCGAATTCTGGAAGCATTGCGTGTTGAGTGACGGGACTTAACGCCGTTACCAGAGCGAGGCAAATCAAAATATGAAATATTTCGTTCCTTCTTGTTTCTGGGAATCAAACTCATAACCGTCACAGTCAACAGTCGCATACTTTAGCCTCTGCGCCACGACCGTCTCAATACGGTATATTATATGAATATATAAATGATATAATCATATGTATTAAATAAAAATAACAAATAAAAAAAATACAATATATCGATATCAAAAATTGTAATCAGCTAATTGATTGTTCGCTTACTAATTCATTAAAATGATCGATCAAAGTACAAAAATACATGCATACGTGTAACATTTATACCTGAACGTAACCACAAAAGTATTTCTAATTGATTTAACGCGTGTCATTTATATTGTGTTGTTGCTTAAAATTGCTGTTTCCCACTATATGAGCTATATTAAAATGTTTTTTCTTTTTTAATATTGACAAATAAAAAAAGAAAATAACATTCGGCGGAAAATGGGGAACGGCAGTGTTTTAATGGAAACGGAGTGTCTTAACCCTGGATTCCAAAGTTCCCTCAATTATTCTGCTTTTTGTCTTGTGGATAATGAAAGTAATTCAAATTAAAAAATAAATAATGTATGTAACTGTGTAGTTTGAGCGGGCGAAGCCGTGACTCCCTCTGGTTTTGAAATAGAATCCTTACAATATTTTAAAACAATTGCATATTCCTTCACCCATATTAAAAAAAAAAAACAGCCTTGTCACTAAAACAAAAAAAAATAACCGTACACTAGCACATAAGTAATACCATCTCCAGCAGGGTAGGGAAGTACTACGACCGCGGCAAACATTGTCATACAAACACGCCATCGTAAAGGACCCTCGCAAGTCTCCAGAGTCAGGTACAAAGCAAAACTGCTCATTAACTGTTACAGAGAAATAGACGAGATAGTGTAATGTATGGTCCTTGTGTTGTTTGATGTTGTGTTTTGTAGATACGGTCGCATGATTTTTTTTAGATTCACGCTTTATTTCATAGGGGGGAACCTGGGAACCTAATGTTAAGACACTTCTGTTCCCCACTTTTCGATAAATTCTGGAGCTTTTGCGTGTTGAGTGTCAGAACTTAACTTTGGCTCGTTACAAGAGCGAGGAAAGGAAAATGCGTGAAGCTTTATTCTGCATACAGCAGGGTAGGCAAAGAACCAAGTGTCAGGACACTACGGGGCGCACTTTGTTTTGCCAGAATAGGAAAATAAAAATTAATGCATCGTTTTTAAAGTCAGGGCGCTGCGCACAATGAACTCTAGACCGAGTCGAGTAGACTCAAGTTGAAAGTTTTAAGTCGAGTTTTAAATTTGTCAATGTGACAAATTAAGTTTTAATTATAGTATGTGCTACATATTTTTTTTTTCAATTTGGATAATATTTATCTAAAGGATTGTTAGTTTAATCATATATCCTATATATTACATATAGGGCCGGAAGTATCTTAATGAGAACGGAGTATCTTAACATTAGATTCCCAGGTTCCCTCTACCTACTCTGCTATGCAGCGTGACGCTAAACAAAAAAGAAAAAACCAAAAAGTAAACCATAACCAAGCAGCTGGACCTAATATTAGCAATTATAATTTTAACCCATCACATACAAAACAGGTGTATAAACACAAGAGCAATATATAAAAGTCTTTGAGGTTGAATGTACGTGATTTGAAACCAGATCGAAGGAGTCAAGGTTTTCAATCATGCCGTGCAAGCGCCGGCGAGATGAACTGCATTCCTCAACAGCCTTTCTCATGTTAACCAAATAAGTACTTGGGTATTATGTTATTTTAACAAACCATAGCGCAACCGTTTACGTCGTATTAAGTGTCCCTTTTTGTGGACCGGACTGTTGGAAGGCGGTTTTGTTTTTTAAAAAACGAGAAAAAAATTATACGACGTACACGAATCCATCCGTGAAACACGCAGATCAGACCTGTTTTACTGCAGCCGATGGCTTTGGGTTCGAATCGCACTGGTATATATATAGCAATATTTCCATTAATAAAAGTCGTATATAGCAATATTTCCATTAATAAAAGTCAGTAAATTTGGACGAATTTTACATTTTTACGCTATATTCCTATTACAGCAAAATTTGAGCAGCTTAGTGTCCAGACATTCCGCTCTTAATTTTCCGTCTAAATTCTAGAAATTGCGTAAAGACTGGCGAAACTCGCCACACTTTTTATTTGTAGGAATTTACAACAGGCAACTGCACGTCGATGGTTTCATATAACATGCAATGTTTCCAAATCAGATTATATACTCTCCTTATTTACTGTGCAAAATACGTGATATGCACAAAGAATAAAAGAAATGTATAATAAACATTAAAATAAGGAATATTTATACACTTAAGTAACATTTAAAGTAAAGTAGACCAGGCTAGTACTCTCGCGACCCTTACTATAAGAGGCTTTTCGTAGAGTGTGCATTTGGCACAAAATGTGATACTCGAAGTAGTCCGGGGGTAAATACAGCTGTTCGATCCACACCCTATCTCGGACTACTAAAATTTCCAATACATTGTAAATGAAATATTTTATTGATGGGACATACAAATATTTTTATTTCGCTTACATTTCGGAAAATCCATGTTAGTTGTTTTTGTTTTAGTAAATGATAAATATAAGTTCGACGCCAGTCGTGGCGCAGCGGCACGAGGTGTGAATGTAAAACCGACTGGTTGCGGGTTCGATCCCCCCTCGAGGAGATGAAATATTTACTTAAATTTCTATTTACATTTCTTCGCTCTGGTGTCGAGGTTAAGCGCGGCGTTGAGTTCTACCACTCAACACGCAATGCCTCAAGAATTCGGCAGAAAGTGGGGAACGGAGTGTCTGAACACTAGGTTCCCTCTGCCTACCCTGATGTGTGCGGGATACAGCGTGAAGCTGATTTATTTTATAAATATACGTTGAAGCATGTTTAATTTCTGCATTGTAGCAATATCTAAAAGTTATTATTAAATACCAATCAACAATGTAACAGAGCGGAGTTTTAAAAGTTTCAGTTAAAATCAATTTGTGATAAAAAGCAAAGAAACGTTGATTCTGGTCCTTCGTGCCGGATCGACGGCTTTTTTGTACGTCCGAGTCGCCCACTCGTGTTTTTGGAATTCCTGGCGTACCCCCACCAGTCGCGCCGCCGGGGGTCCACTTTCATTCATAACACCGCGTGATGCCCATCTATTGACACCCTACTAGCGTTAGTTTGTCTAGCATATACGTAACTTCGCAGTTAACTACTAATTAGTCGAAATTGATAAAAGATAACATTTTGTGGACTTTACTAATTGTTTAAATAATATACTCTAAAGCTAATTTCTTGTATGTATGACCGATTTCTGTGTGATCGTTCCTAGATGGTATTAGTAGGCATTTGAACTATGTCTGAGTGAGAGATGTGGTTCGAGGTACAAATTCCGTTTCGCCATTTTTCACACAAGATCTGGTAAAGCGTAAAACGGAGTGACCTTTCACTAGTGATCGAGAACTATCACTAGCAATCAGCCCAAATATCGCTTCCATCAGTTACATTACCAATTTAAATTTAGACCCACACATGCATACATTCTACGAACGGAAACGTCTAAGAAAACAAAACCCCGCATTGTTTAGAAGTATTATTTTAATTTGTGTATTTTGAATGAGCCACCGACGTAGTCTGTGGTCACCATAAACATGTCATAGACGAATAGACTGAACACCATTACGAAACTGCCATATGCCGGCATATATTACTTCACAGTAATGAAACAAAAGATGACAGCTAGCAAAACATGAAAAAATTGTGTCAATATTACTTCAACTACTTTTTTTTATTCTTACATATTTACACACACACAGCGTTTAACGCTTAAAATATACTTATCTACGTAGTGATAAGGTTGGTCTCCTTTTTCCCTCATTTCGCAATTCTCGTATGTATATAACAAGGAAGACAAATGGAATCTGCTGTTAAGATATTCCGTCTGTCCCTTGTCACCAATCGAGACATTCCGTGTTTATTGGCGAAACTCAACGCCGCGTTGTGTTTTGTTGCCAAAGCGAGAAAATTAAACTAATTCATACATCCGATTAAAATTCGAATCCACAGCCGTCGTTACAATCAAATCGCACCGCTACACTACATCGTCCTCAAATATTTAATTACATAATCCATAACAACAAATAGTACAAAAAAGAAGCCAAAAACAATTATATTAAAACAAACAGGCGGATAGTAAACATTTTCATGCAATTCGCGACAGCCATTAAAGCGATGCGCGGTGGCGTTATGCTCCGGCACCGGCACCCGAGGTGATCGGCCGACTCTCACGGCACAGCAATTACGGGCACAGCTCAGGCTCGGTCGAAGTTTGTACTTTAGAGGCAGAGTGCTTTGTGTGGGCACGTTCCCATTGTAACGATACGAGGTTTACATTTTTAATTTTAATACTATGGATGTAGGTATATACGATTACGGTTTTTGAACTAGTTAAGAAGTAAAAATAAAAATTTTGTGAGCGGAATATTGAGAAAATATAGCTATTAATTTTTACATTGCCATTTATACTATATTTTTTTTCGGCTTACCAACATCCGCAACACAATAGAAATAAAAAAAAAACAGTAATACAAAACTAAGGACAGAAAGTAAAACACCGTATGTAAAAAATAATAAATAGATGTATAATACAGAACAAATTCTACATATAGTAGGTACTAGTGGTAGTGGGAAACGGAAGCGTTTTTAATGGAAACGGAGTGTTTTAACACTAAGTTTCCATATTCTCTCTGCCTACCCTGCTATATATATTTATGATTTTTTTAAATGACGTTATATAAGCTATTTAAGTTATTTGCCAATAAAACAAAATACATCTACTATGTACTTTGAAAATGTGAAACACCAAACCAAACAACCTAAAAGTGTAACCTACAGTATAGAACAATACAACATACATTTGTCGTCTGGTCACAATGAAAACGGGCTCCGCAGGCCCGCCGGACCGCATTCCGCTCCCATGCGACCGCGTCCTGGCTTCAGGACTCTCCGAAATGTCTACTTTTTATTATTCCGCCGTAACGGGCTACCCTGGCCGAGATAAAGATTCGCGATCGTCACGTGGCCTTAAATTGTTTTAATATTTTTTAGTAGATTAGTATTATGTAGCGTATTAGTAATTGTTAAACAGATTTTTAGTGGTATTTCAAATTCCTCATGGATTGTCCATTTTTAATAAAAGGAGGTTCTCATTTCCACTTTATTTTCTACATATTAAAGTCCACGCAAATAAAATTAAGGGCCACGACTAGAACTTTTGTATATAAATGACATTTTAACTGATTCAAATTTTAAAAAATGCCATGCATACTTCGACTTATCTTAAAAAAAAATATATTAAAATATTTAAAAGCCAATATAGCAATGATTAGAGCAATATAGAAGATTTCTATTCGGATAAGACAGCGGTAAACACAAAAAGCTAACATCTTGCAACAATCAAGTCTAATTCTTGGTATGTAAGTTAGGCATCTATAAAGAGGTTCATGACAGTCGACGAGGCGAAAGAGGTATGTAGAGACCGTAGCGTTATGCCCTCCGTTCTCTCAGACTACCTCGCTAGGGATACAGCGTGAAGCTAGGTTAAGTTACGTAAGTCATCCCAGTCGATTCACACGATTGGCTATTCCATTAACAAAATGAGACGATGACGAATCGAGCTGTAAATCGAGATTATAATGATTAAAATATCCACCACATTCCTTTGGAATCCGTGTAGCGTTGGAATGCACAGAACAAAATCGATTTTGAACACGTTTTGTTTTCGCTACGTCATAACGCCGCCGACCCCTGCTCAGGCGATCGTTGAATTGCTAATGCCTTATTTAATATTTTTAAATTATTTGTTGTAATTATTATATTTACTGACTGGATTGTATAAAATTTGTAACTTAATGTTTATTTAAATTTATATTTACATTTCTTTGCTCTTGTGTGGAGGTAAAACGCGGCGAGTTTCGCCTCTCAACAGGCAGTGCCTCCGGAATTCGGTGGAAAAAGGAGAGCGGAGTATCTTAATACTAGGTTTCCTCTGCCTTGCCTGTTGTGTTCGGGATACAGCGCTGATTTTTGGAATGTATGAAATTTGTAAAGCTGATCTCGAACTACTTTAAAAATCCTCTTAGGTATCACAACATAAATATAATTTCACGGTAAACGGATAGGATCATGAGTCACTACATTCTTTAAGACGGGCAGTGAGGCAGTGCCTGATAGTAAAAGCGATGGTTGTGGGTTCGGATCCCATTGGGGGAGATAATTACATTAAAATTATTTTCATTTCTCCCTGCGTTAGTAAAATTACGGCCTTACGTCTTGAAAATTGGATGGAAAGTGACTCTTCGCACTGGGTTCCCTCTGCGTTGCGGGAAAAAGCGTGAAACTACTTTTCATATACATAAAATGTTATTTCTGTAAACCTAGATGAAATTCGTCCTCTCATTCTGTAAAAAAAAACTTCTTTTGTTTGCAATGAGTTAAAATGCGTTGCTTTTTTCCTTGTTGAGCGCAAGTCTGCATTCGGTCGTTAGTGTTTAAGTTATTATTTCACACAAATTGTAAAGTACAGCGTACTGGTTAAAATAATGAACGTGGCATTCCGTACTATATTTGAATAAAAAATAATAAGTTTGAAATATGCCTTATTTTTTATTTTTTATGAAAAACAAGGCAAACGAGCGTTCGGGTCACCTGATGGTAAGTGATTACCGCCGCCCACGACCCCGTGCAACACCAGAGGAGCTACAGGTGCGTTGTTGGCCTTTGAGGTGGAGATAGACGCGCTTTTTGAATGTACCCATGTCATATCGACCTGGAAACACTGTTGCGGGTAGGCCATACCACCGTTCCGTGGTGCGTGGAAGGAATTATTTATTTTATCATCACATGTTATATACTCTCTCACAAGCTCTCACTCACTCAAAAGCAAAACAATATGAGAGGATACAGCACGACGCAAAAAAAACAAAAGTAATATTATATTTAAACTTATTCTCAATTTTTTATTTATAATTCATATGCATTGGATAGCTGCAAAATGGGACGGTTCAAAATAACGAAATCGATACGTATACATTAGCTCAACGGAGCATTGACTGAGGTAGCATCTTGGCGTTGTATATTAAATAGTATGAGTGTCTAATTAAAATTTATTTTAAATTCTACAACTCTTTGATATGTTTATTGGTATGTCCTTCTAAATGATTTGTTTATTTATTTGCTTTATTTTCACATTGTATTCCGCATATAGGTCCCTCTACTTACCCCTCTAGGGTAGGTAGAGGTACCCTAGGAACCAAGTGTTATGCTATTCAATTATTCCTATTAAGACACTTTCCATCCCCACTTACCGCCGTATTCTGTAGATATTATGTGTTGAGTGGTGGAACTCAACGTCGCGCTTTGCATCGTTACTAGATAGAAAGGACGCGATGGAATAAAAACATCTGTTTAAGTATATTAAAAGATATTTATATTTCGCATATCATACCTATCTTAGGTAAGGAGAAACTAGTGTCAAGTTCCATGACAGTGTTCTCCGCTCACCGTCCGAATAAGAGACAAAACCTGTTGAGTGGAGTCCAACCCAGCGTTTTCTTACCACAGCGAGGAAATTAAAATAATTTACTACTATGAGTGGAGTCGAAGAATCAGAACTACAAACACCACGTTAACGTCTTTCAAATAAAGACCTTCAAAAAAAACTATCAAAGTAAATCACAAATACATAAAGTTATATATATATATATATATATATATATATATAAAATATCTTTACTTCGATCAAATTTAGACCACTACAGTACAACTCACTCCATTTTATCACAAAAAGCCCAAAAAGAAAAAAATACATTCCACCCAAAAATGCATTAGCCATCTATATATTTAATTAGCCCAACATGTTAATTATATTTGCATAAACGTCGGTGAGAACAAAGCGTCGTTTTTGTACCGCGACCGGTCGGAACAGGTCGCCACCTGCACGGAGGAATGTGACCTCCTCGAACCAAGATTAATATAATCGGTGATTGAAAATCGTAATTTACTAGTACACCTGGATCCTTTGCACCTTTTCTGTTTGTTTTTTGTTAGGGTTGAGGTTGGATTTTCACGCTGTATCCTGGATATAGCGGGATAGATAGAGCGGTATCTAGTTTTAAGACATTCCGTTCCCTATTTTAAGATATTTCGTGTTGAATAGTGGAAGTCAACGCCGCGCTTTGTATTATTACCTGAGCGAGGAAATGAAAATATTTCATTAAAATATTGAACCTACAACGTCGCATTTACATTTTTCGAGATGGCAAAGTGAAATTACTGAACATGACACGGAAAAGTCCCGGATTTGAATTGCAATTCAAATAAAACATGATCAATCTAGGTCTAACAAACTTGATATGTAGTAAACTTAAGCTTATTTGCAATTGTACCAGTACATATTTTACAAGTTAAAATATTTACAGATACCTACTTTAAATCTATAGCGTGTAAACTGCATTGTCATAACAAATCGTGTATTACGTCAGCGGCGGCCCCTATTATATTAGCGACCGGCCAACATTCGATCAATGAACCAAATTAATAAAAATCAATCTAGACATTATTAAATATTTTATAACATTCAGAAGGGCGCTCGGGAGCACCACAGCGCTTGATTGTGAATTCGATTCCTACTCGAGAAAATGACTAATTATAACCGCGTCGTTGATCTCCGAAACTTAACACGTAATGTCTTAAATATTGGGTGGAAAGTGGCGAAAGGAGTGTTGACACTGGGTTTTCCCTGCGTAAGACGTACTCTGCTTTATACGGGGTACTGCATCAAGCTTAAAAAATTGTAACACCAAATCAAATCCACAATCACAAACATCATAAGGGAATAAAACAATGAAATTACCATCTTGAATTATTATACATAAAACAAACTAAAAAAACAGCCATGTCTGGCACATCCTGTCTGTCTGGTACAACCGAAAGACCTAATTACAAAATAAGAGGTTAATACACAAAAGCCCCGATGAGGCCTGTCACTGACGGAGCTCCATTCAGATAACTTGATTGAAAGGGTTCATGTGAACCCGTAATAATGCCTCATATAATGGAATTTCAAACTCAGGTATGCGCAAATTTGTGAGAACATTTCCTCTAAAAGCTTTGAAGTTCTATATACGTACCTACATATAATTAATAAATATATTAGATGTGAATGTTATTGGGTTTAGGTTCGATCACTACCAGGAAGAGTGTTAAAGAAAAGAAAAAAAATAATGTCCACGGTTAACACAGGCGGAGCGCGGCTTTAGTTTCCGCCAACAACACGCTATATTTAGGCAGAAAGTGTAAAATAGAGTATCAAAGCACTGGCCCAATAATATATACTTAGTTACGACCTTCCACTTAATTCTCATAAATTTCAGTATTCAAATTCACTAAACAAATTGTAGTCAAAAATAAAAAAATGCTATTTACTATTCACCAATTCAACGGAAGACTTTCAAATTCGCTAAGGAAGTACAAGGAAGTATTGTACGCATATACAACTGAATGTATTATCAACATAATAACTTTCCCGGTAGGGTAAGTGATAAATTAGTAATCACGTGGAACCTAATCAATGGGCGGGTCGGTTGTCGACCTTACAGTGTTATGTTATGTTTGCGGAACGTTTTGTCAGTTGTCAACCAGTCAGTTCTCCCACTGGGCTGTTTGTATGTCAAACCATATAATAACCGAGTGAGAGTTCCGCGCGGCATTAGAGGGAAACAAAAACATGAGATTCATAAAATAAACATCTTTTTTTTTAAGTTTTCGACGCGGTGAGAAAATTTAAACAAAAATGGTTGCGCTTTTAAGAGATATTTCATGAAAAATTATAAGATTATATGATTAATTATTACGATTGGCATATTTCTGTCATGTCAGTATGTAGGTACGTAAATCACTTTAAAAGTATTGCCCAAAATTCTGATGTTATCGGATTTGTAATTAGTTTGGTCTTTTCTAGCACTATTATATTTTTTTCTCTTCAACAACTTTTATATCAATATTTCTCACGAAATTCAAATATTAAAAATGGGCAGGATCTAACAGGGGTTCTAGTAGATTATTCTTATTTATTCCTGTCTTTCCCAAAGACGGCTATCCTTATCTATGAAATGTGACTCCTGCGACAGGCGTGATGGATAAGTTGGTTCAGAATAACCAAACAGGAAATTCACTCGATGATAACGATGCACATCCTTATATTTTTCAAGACAAGACATTAATAAGAAATGTAATTTATAAGCTTACTTTAGGTACAATCATTCGAAACTTGACAGCCATTTCACTGCCAAATATGGTGTCCCATTAAAAATAACAAGCGACGTCCGTGAAAAATTTATATCCATATTCTTGTTTATATAATTCAAGGTTTCTTTTTTTGTAAAGATAACCTAGTAAGGTAAAAACTACTCTAGATAAATTCGTTTATAACAGAGCTGGTAGAAGGAACCTATTGTTAAGAACAGCGCTTTGCATTTTCCTTTATGTTTAGTGTAACTCAATGTTATACGTTATGGTTTGTCTACTATGCGAAATATCTGCGAAAATAAAAAGAATTCATTCCTTCGATCGAGGATTGCACCAACAACCATAGCATTCACACTCCAGATACTATTTTACAGCAACACAGTGACCTAATTTTGCGTTTTTGAGTGCTGTAATCTAATTCTATTTTGTGAAACCAAGTTGTTGGAACAAAGTTGAGTTCAACTCAATACGCAATGCCTTGAAATTAACGGAAATTTGAAAAAAATTGTCGGAAAGTGTGAAACGGGGGGATGTTTTAATGGAAACGGAGTGTCTTAATACTAGGTTGCCTGGTCTCCTCTGTCCACTCTGCTGTATGTAGGATATATCGAGAAGCTAAAAAATATGTCCAGACAGGTAAATCCCAAAATCTTTACGAAGGTCTCAATATTATTTAACAAGTAGTTATTACGAATATCGAATATCAATATCCTCGATATTCGAAATGCAAATTTTATAGCATAAGTCTGTCTCCCAATGTAATATATTATACTTATGAAAACTCGTTTGATTAAAGCATTATTACGTCGCACCTTGACGTGAGTTCCAGTTTTTAAATAAACGAGACGATATTAAATATTTTTATTATTACCATTAGAACAAGGCCAATATTGGATATTTACAAATCAATGGCGGGGATGTCTTTGAAGCTACAGACTTTACTTACGGTTATTATTCAATCAATATAATAAAAATAAAGCTCTTCTGTTACTGAGCAGACAACGTACAGCCAAAATTACACAACGTAAAAATCTGTAACTTAAGAGCATGTTCCTACATGCTTTCTTGGGGAATATAAGGGAGTACTAAGAAAGGATTTCCGACTGCAAACGCGACGGTAGTGGGTTGGATGCTCATTCGGGGGAATGAGTTATTTTCATTTCCATGTTCCGTTGACAAGACAAAGCTGGGCATTGAGTTCCCCAATCCAACACACAATATTTTCAAAAAATTGAGCGGAAAACGTGGTAAGGAGTATTTTAACACTACGTCCCCTCAGCCTAATCTGTTGTATGTGTAAATATTACAACATAAAACAATAAAGAAAGAAAAGATTTTCCGAAATTCATTTTAGAGTCCTGGACGAAACTGCGGGCTACAGTTCGTTGTAAAAAAATTATACGTTAATATGATAATTTGAAATTAGCTGGGCAAAGCAGAGACTAGTGCTGTCCTGAATTTTAATTGTAGTGAATCACAAGATCCTTTTCCGGTGGGACGATGACTTCGCCAATAGATTGCAAATCGAGTTTTAAATATATCCTACACGTGATGACTTTGTGGTTTTCGAGCAACAAATTATAACTAAAACCAGTCTATTTATATATAAATGTATGCAAATTTATGTTTTAGAAGAACCGCAAATCTCCGAAAGCTCTAAAAGCAGTGGGTGTTTTGTGAAATTATTTATTAAAAAAAATACCGACGTGAAATATCAAATGAAATCTTTTTATGTAAATATTATATGTACAAGCTTTGTTTGCAATAATATTGTTTTCTAGCTCTAACCTACGACGAATGGAAAAAATAGTCGTGTATGACACTTGACATATTCTAAAGCCCGAGCTGTTTATTAAACTTTCAACTTCGAGATCGATCTTGAGACCGATTATGCTATTTTTATAAATTATAATACATTAAAGAAAACGGCATCTGAAGATCAGAAGACAAATCGACTATTCAATAATAGTTAGCAATACAATACGATAATATGCAAAACAGCAATAGTTCCCTTGTATAGTATAATATTTTAATTTAAATCCAACTAATATATGCAAAAAAAAATTGCCAAACTGCGCACAATCGCCGGTAGTCGCGACGCGACATGTCACCGGTTGGCCGTTAGATACACCGACGTTCGAGTATTGCATGCTTAATGAACTATGCAAAACACTTGAGCCCGATACCCGCCATACCGGTGCCTCTCATACTTTACTTATTACCATATATGGCAAAAAAGATTTACGAAGCAAGAGTGAGCGGTAAGAGAGGTAGTGAAAGACCTCGGTTGACCTTTGGGAACATAGTATCGATAATACTGGAGGAAGGTCACGTAAAGAGTATCAGTATCCCACGGGGACGTATATACAGGTTGGTGACAGTGGACGAGGCGAAAGAGGTATATAGAGGGTCTAGCGCTCCGTTCCCTCTGGCTATCCCGATGGGAATAAAGCGTGAAGCTAAAAAAAAATTATAGTGGTTTTAATTTAGTATGTTTTAAAAATACAGTAGTTTACGTTAAGAATTCTCAACAGGTTATATTGACAAGATATCGTCTCAGATAATTGCTTACGGCGTCGGATAAATGCTGTATTTGCTTATAAATTGCATAAGCAAAAAACATGTTCATTTAATACTTTGCATATTTAACTTTAAGTGTATAACTTTTTATTATTTTGCAACTCAACGCCTTATATTGCTTTGACAGCCATATATCCAACAATGGACCAAAATAGGTTGTTGATGACGATGACAAAAAAGGTATGTAATATATCTTATTGTCAAAAGTTTTTAGATTCATGCTGTATCGCGCACATAGCGAAGTAGGCATGGAAAATCAGGGAACTTAGTGTTAAGACACTCCGTTCCCATTAAGACACCTTCGCTTCCCACTTTCCGTCAAATTCTAAAGACGTGGCGGAACGCTTAAGCACGTTTCCCCTCGTCACCACAACAAAGAAATTAAAAATGTTAAACATTTCTTTACCTCAAGTGGGAATCCAATTGGCAACCTGTTTTACAGTTATCAAATAACAAATTATAAAACATTAATAATACATATCGAAGTTAAGCAACAATTAAGTTTGTATCACAGCCCACATAATCAGGTAGAACGCGTGTTTTATTACACGTTAAATCCTTCACTCGGGGGATACGAATTTAATGAGGCTACCCTGTTTCGAGGGTGTTTCGTACGTGACAAGAGCTTTGAAGTCATACAAGTTACGAACCTACCCCCTTTATGTAAACTAATACATTATTGCTACCACCGTGTACCGAGATACGCCTACACCTAGACCTACCTATATCTATTTCAATCCAATAAGCCTTATTGTTTCATATATCGTTGCTATTTACTATTCAATTACTTAGTATGTGTTTAAGGTTGTGGTGGTATTGTGGAACGCTATGTTTGTGGGTTCGAACCTTATTCGGGGGAATGTATTTTGTTTGAATTATTTTATTTTCTCCGATCGGTAGACAAAGCGCGGTGCTGAGCTCAAAACCGAAAATTGGGCGGATAATGGGGAACGGAATGTCTTAACTTTAGTTTCCGTCTGCCTACTCTGCTATGTGGGAAAATGGGTGAAGGTGCTTTTAATTTTACTTTTATTTTTAGTTATCCAAATGGACGATTGATAGTTGAAAACCAACTTTATGGTCTCCAAATATTAATCGCAAAATAAAGTAAGAAATATCTTAACTAAAACGAGGCCAGTCGTGGCGCAGTGGCACAAAGTGTGACTGTAAAACCGACTGGTTGTGGGTTCGATTCCCAATCGAGGAGATGAAATATTTATTTAAATTTATATTTCCATTTCCTCGCTCTGGTGTCGAGAGAAAGCGCGGCGTTGAGTTCTGCCACTCAACACGCAATGCCTCCAGAATTCGGCAGGCAGTGGGGAACAGAGTGTCTTAACATTAGGTTCTCTCTGCCTACCATGCTGTGTGCGGGATACAGCGTGAAGTTGATTTATTTATTTAAAACGACAACAAAATACCTATAATTTATAATCAAATTTAATATTATACAGATTCAAACACGGTTGTAGCTTTAGTCGTGTGATATGCTGGTAAGCTTTTACTAAGCCACAAGTGCGCCTACGCTGAATTAACTTGTTCACCGCCAAGTCTACTTGGTTTTTTGATCTTCCTAGAATAATGTGAAATAATGTATAAATAATATATACGAGGCCAGTTGTGTGACTGGTTGTGGGTTCGGTTCCCACTCGAGGAAATTAAATATTTAATGTTTTAATTTCCTCGCTCTGGTGTCGAGGCAAAGCGCGGCGATGAGCTCCGCGGGATACAATGTGAAACTGAGAAAAAAATATATTAATGTATAAATTTTCTATAGGCTTTGCCCGCGTGGTGCCAACTGTAATAATGTTAAGAGTTTCTATGAAACATTCAGCAGTAGAGTGAGTTATATCGAAACGATTAACGTGATATAATATAGTCTTAATTTTAGAGTGTATTATGTCACGTTAAGTCGATAAATGAACAATCCAACATAAAAATAATAGTTACTAAATTAGCACGTTCAACCAAACCAATTTTTTGTATGTAAATGTTGATATATAGATATTTGATTTTTTTTTCATTTAGTTTACGCTTTTCATATACCAATATATGGTATTCTTACATAGAGAATAGGTTTAATTTTTTTTATGAACGTCTGTAACACTAAACCAATTTTATATATAAAAAAAATATAAATACTTAAAACTAACAGTTGAGTTGAGGCCGGTTGTGGCGCAGAGGCACAAAGTATGACTGTAAAATCGACTCGATCAATCCCCACTCGAGGAAGTGAAATATTTATTTACATTTATAATTTACTTTCTTCGCTCAGGTGTCAAGGCAAAGCGCGGCGTTGAATTCCGCCACTCAGCACGCAATGCCTCCAGAATTTGGCTGAAAGTGGGGAACGGAGTGTCTTAACATTAGGTCCCCTATGTCTAGCTTGCTGTGCGCGGGATACAGCGTGAAGCTGATTTATTAGAACTAACAGTTGTGTATGATTTTTCTATTCCGTTCCGTACCATTCCACGCGGACAAAGCCGCAGCTAAAGGCTAGTAAATGAACAATAAAAATAATAAAGTACATATAACACGATTCGCATTACACTTCGGTTTGACTTTACATGTCGTAACTATTACATTTCACAACGCCGCCCACAGCGACCACTACACCTACATACATCTTCTATTTGGGTCCGTTCTTGTCTTGTTTATAACCAAAACTATTAGAAAATGGCCTTCTAATAATTTTAATTTACAGTTTAATCGATTACATCAGTAGCTATAGTTTATATATAGTTTATTAGTAGCCACAGAAAAAAATTAGTTAAAATTTTAAAACCGTCGTAGCGTAGTCGTATAGCAAGCGACTGTGAACGTGATGATAGTTCGATTCCACTCGAGGGATTGATCATATCGACGCCATAGTGGGAAAACCTGTTAAAACGTTTTTATCTTTTCGTTATGTACAATTTTATATCATTCGAAAGTGTTAAAAAGGTTACAAAATCTACATTAATTATATTTCGTATAGTAAGAATATAAATCATAGTTTTGTAAAAAAAAATCGTCTTTCCTGATAATTTGCTTCATAGGCTGTTGTTAGCAGGTTTATACTCTAAACCGACGACAATATGACCACTACCTAGAGTGGGAATCCAACACTACCATATTGAAATAATGTTTATTTCTATGATCCAATAGACGAAGAACGGCGTTAAACCTCACTCACCATGAAATGTCTCAAAAATTGGGCAGTAGCTTACCTTATGCGGAAAACAGCATTAGGCTGATTTTTTTAAAATAAAAGTATGTTCTTTCTTTCAAGCTGCACACGATTACCGTGTCTAGCGTGGTATTCAAAAAGACCAGTATCCCAGTTGAGTATAAATCACTTGTCACGCCAATGTCACGTTGTATGGAGAACACATGAAGGAGGATGTACGGTAAAAAAAATTATATGCACATTTAAGAGGTCTGGTTAAAAAAATACCATCACTAGACTTTTGATTCTACCATATTATTATTATTAGACGGAACTCAACGCCGCGGTTTGTCTCGTCACAAAAATGAAAATATTAAATATTTTATTTTTTCTAGTGGCAATCGAACCCACAGTCAGTTTACAGTCGCACGCTTGTGCTATAGAGAGTAATAAATATTGGTAACTCTCGCAATTTTTTTAATGTATGTTACAAAGAAAGATGGTAAATCATTTAGAGCATTGAATGTTATCATAAAGAAAAATATAAAATTAGCCTCTTGGTATATTTTTTAAACCTATTTCATCTTAAGCCTCTTAAGTTCAATTATAAAACTGTAGCTAACTTCTATAATTTGTTAGCTTTTAAAAGAAAAAAGTTCTTAAAAGTTTTTTATTATCTTTTAAAGTTTTCGGGATTATTAAAAGTTAGCCTTGGAATTAAAAGACTTCTTGTCTTAACTTGTTTGGAACAGGTAAAACGTAGCGCCTCCTTATCGGCGGGGGTCTTTGAATTTATTTTCTAACAATAGCTACTAGTCCTTAGCTGTCTTTTGTTTGTTAGGAACATATTTTACAATGTTAAGAAAATGTTAAATATGAGAAATGTTGAAGCCTTAAAATATTATATTCATTATTTAAATGTTTAAAGGATTCTATTAATTTACAATTACTACAAAGTAGGTTAATTAGTTTGATAAAATACGACAGCTCAGTAAGAATCTAATAATAATACTTGATAGTAACATAAAATTAAGAATTTACACCGCATTGTTTCCCGTGACTTAATTTTTGTCATGTTTTTTTTTTATATAAACGTGACCAACATTCTGTGATATTAAACAAAATCTATAAAATCCTCAGTTAATAAATAATAATATTAAATATCAGCGCCGTAGTACAAAAGATATATTAGGTTTTATCATTATCACTATCTTAGCTATTTACCGCGTGATTCTTACCTGAATTAGGCTGTTCTTGTATATCAACCATCGACAACATTCCTTTCTTTTCAAATATACTTCTCACATTAGCACAAGATACGTCCGTGTCAGCAGCTGAAGCAACAGCCAAGAAGCCGGCAAACAATACCAAATAAAATATTTGGCTCATACTCAATCCAAAAATCGATTTTTTGTTAGGCGACAGTTTTACACAATAACACACGTTCACAGCCATGTTCGCGATAAAGTTTTTTGTATATTAAATGTTAATAAATGTGATGCCACTTAACTATAGTTTTATAAATAAAAATGAAATTAAATTACTTTTAATTGAAACTTTGGACAGTTTATACGCCATATAAACGGCTTACGAAATTCAACTGCGATCCATGACGGTCGCAGAAACACTGCGCTAGCCGGCGGGTAAGGTGCGCTAAGAGCGGACGAGTTCTTTTAGTAAATTGTTGCCAGTCTTTTTTCATATTTTTGTCTTTTTTCATATTCACATATATATTATAACGCAAAATAAAATAAAATTATTATAATTTTTTAATATATTTAATCAAAACACTTATTTTTTAAATTAAAAATAATTCTTTTTGTAAAAATATAAAAGCCGAGCTTCACAATAGTGGTAGCACTACCTAATACATCTATCTCTTATTTACTATTTGTTTTCACTTACATTAGAGAGAGATGGCTATATACTAAAACATAATATTTTACATATATGTCAAAGTCAAACTTAAAAGAAATGTAAAAATGTCAAATACGTCAATTTTTATATTAGGGAGCTAGTCGCTTTTGGTGTTTGTAGTCTTTTTAAATATATTACATATCAATACGTAACAATAAGGTATTATATAAGAAACATTATAAATAGTTTAAGTTATAAAATTTTAGGTGCATTAAAATTTATTTATAATTTTGCTTATTATTTGTGATAAAATTTTACATAACATACCGGCGTCATTATGAGGTTTTTATTATTGAATGCTGTTTCGAATTGTATTAGAAAACAATGTTATTCAACGAGAAACGTGAAGAAAGTAACCCATTGCATCTTCGATATGGACGGGCTTCTTTTAGGTGAGTTAGTAAAACAGACTTTTATTCGACCTTTTAAATTTTTTCAATGCTGATAATAATAAACAAGCGAGGTTATATTATTACGAAACAGCACAGAATGATTTGTACATTTACTATTTACATTCCAATCGACGCCCGTGATTTATTTACTCTAAATGAGCATTAACCTTTAATACAACATATTCAATGATAATTTTCCAGATACGGAACAAGTATATAAGAAAATGATAACACAACTTTGTGCTAAATATGGTCATAAGTATACTGATGAATTGATGATGAAAGTGCTTGGTGGGACTGAGCAGAGGCTTTCTGAAATTTTATGTAAAGAGTTAAATCTGCCCGTGTCACCCTCTGAGTTTAGAGATGAATTGCTAGTACTCGGGGACACTATGCTGGCTGGAACTCCTTTATTAGATGGTTGGTAAATATGATATTTTTATCAAAAAATTTTTGTTAGGTTAAAGTTTGTTAAAGGTTTATTATTGTTTTACTGGAGGCTCTTGTAGCAGCATCTGAAGGAGGTTTATGGATTTGATACAAACTTGAAAAGCGAATTATTTTCAATTACCTCCTCTAGCAAGACAAGAGTGATGTTGAGTTCCTCCACTCAATCCACTATGTCTCAAATGCAAACAGAAAATAGAGTGTCCATTTAAAGTTAATCTTTGGAATGCTATAAAATTTCTTCTCTTCACAACATGTTTAAATGGTATGATAGAAACCAAAGGAAATTTGAGGGGTTAATTTAAGTGTTGTCACAGTATTTAATATATTATTATGAAATTGATATAATGCTAGGTTTAGTTTTCTTCTTCTTGTTTGATTACTATGTTTCATCTATAGTCTACATACTTGATGCCTTCCTAAAATGCTATAATTACATATAAATAAAAAAATTACAGGAGCAGAACGTCTAATTTGTCATCTCAAAAAAACTAAAGTGCCTTTTGCACTAGCAACATCATCAAGTGAACGTTCAGTCAAAACTAAAGTAGAAGCTCACCAAGAACTATTCAGCTACTTCCATCACATGGTCATGGGCAGTTCTGATGATGAGGTCAAGTTTGGGAAACCACATCCTGATATATTTTTGGTGGCAGCGAGTAGGTTTCCAGATAAACCTGAACCGGAGAAGGTATGATTTAGTGATTGATCACAACTTTTTTAAGATATTATTTTTGAAAATATAAACATTTTTGATTTGGTATTTATATACATTAACTCAACATATTCTACATACTATGTATAAATATATTAGTAAATTTAACTTTAATAAAATTTATAAGGTTGTTTTAGCAGAGCATTCTAGAATATGCAATCTGTGTAAACAAAATGAATTTAAACTATTACATAAAGTTATTTTTATGATTTCCCAGCTGTTTAAAAAAGGCATAGTTTGTAAGGTAGGATAGTTCGTTTCCCACTTGAAGGTATGAATTATTATCATTTCCTCATTCTGGTAACAAGATAACGGCTGACATGACCTTTATAGTGTATCAATAGTTATATCATCAAAGTACATAAAATTCATAAGAGATTCAGAAATTGATTGCAGACAGTGGGTAGTGTGCCTATCCTGTTATATGTGGATAGAGCTTAAAACTAAAAATATATATATATTTTTTTTCGTGAACTTCACACACATTGAACTTCAGCTGAACACTAGTGTTAAGACACTCTGTTCCCCATTAGCATACTTTCATTCATTACTTTCTGTCGAATTCTTGAGGCATTGTAATGATAAAAATATTTCATTCCCCTGAGTGGGAATCAACCCCACAACAGCCTCAAAAAATATATAATTATTTGTTTATTTAACAGTGTCTAGTATTTGAAGATTCACCCCATGGTGTAACAGCAGCCATATCAGCAGGCATGCAAGTGGTGATGGTGCCTGACCCCCATTTAGACAAACGACTGACATCCCACGCGACCATAGTGTTGCCAACCTTAGCTAAGTTCCAACCAGAATTGTTTGGGTTGCCAGCTTTTTAGCTTGTGTATTGATATTTTAGTGATAGATTTTTTGGTCTGGTGTCATTTTATTTGGAATGTTTTTTTTTTACTTAAAGATTAGGCCTATTGTCACAGTGGAACATATGTAGTGAGCTTATGGATAGCCATGTTGTAGTTTAAATTTCATAAATATATCTTCAATAGATTCCGAGAAAATTATGTTAAGGATTGTTACCCTCATAACTCCCTTACTGTAAGCGTTATGAGACAAAAAAATTGTATATTGCCATTTTAAATAAAAAGCCTTAAAATCATATAAAAAATAATTCTGTACAAGTCAGTGCAGCTTTCCCATGCTTATCTTGCTAGACCCATTTAAACTGAAGCATGCATGAAAATTGTTAATTAAAGAAATATGAATATAATACAAGAAATAATTTAAAAACTATTACGAAAGACAAAAAGCAAATATATCATCACACATACAAGACATTTAAGAATTATAGAAAATTCTTTCTTTAATTTAAAATGAACAAAAAAAGGTTTATTATTTCCCTAACTAAATGGTATCAGAACTAAACAATTAGGAGTAGGCCATACTTAAATTATGTCACACATTAAAGAGGAGGGAATCCTGATTATCCTGAAATCACATTTCAAAATATAATATAATATAATATATACAATATAATATATATAATATATACAAACATATTTTCAGAACAATAACATGTTGTGACATTGTTTTGTGTTGAAGGTTTCAAGTTAATAATTTTTAATTTTATAGTCCAGTTTAATAGTTGTGGCTACTCTGAAGTTGGGATTTCTTAACTTTTGCATATTGATCGCTTAATTTTCGAGACATTGAGCGTTGAGCGGCGGAACTAAGCGCCGTGATTTGTCTTGATACTAGAGCGTAAAAATTTAAATATTAAATGTGACGTAATTTGTAGATGGCCATTAGGTATTCAAATCTTAACAAACAATTTCCAATTCAATTGATTTTCAATTCCTGTTGTTTAGTTAAAAATTAGAAGTTTGACTCAAAAAATATTTTAGATGTTAAATACATCTTTTGATTTAAGTCAATATTCTAATATTCATTTAATTTAAAGAGAAAACTATTTTTTGTATTTGTGATTTTTAATAATAATTAATATAATACTAATAAATTATGTGTAATAGTTTATATTAAAAAGGTTGTATTATTTCAAACAAAAAACTACTTTCATATTTAGCCCTTTTTAAGATGAATTTAAGAATTATTTTCTTAAATGCTTCCTGAATTATTTTATAATTCCTCTAGTGTTATTCAAACTGATAAAATATAAATTATAATTATATGTAGATTTTGTTTGAGATATAAGTATAAATCGTATTTGTTGCCACATTAAAAGTTTCAAAAATGTTTGCATTAAACTTTAATACATAAGATTTTATGTAATATAATGACTTAAATTTTATTTAGCTGAATTTTCTATAATTAGCAAAAAAATATGTTAATAATTTTTATTACATACAGTTATGTTTATTAATGTTAGCCAAAAGCAAACATTTTTTAAAATATTTAAAAAACGAGTTCATTTAATAATTTTCATATTGTATGTATTATTGAAAATATTTATAATTGCAAGTTATTCAAATGAATACATAAAAATAGCCTTTTAATGACAGCTTTTTATACAGGTTTAAATCGTTTTTTTTTATTGCACATACCGTTTATGTTAAAATAAAATAAATTATAGATTGTTGATGGTAAAAATATACAAGTAATATTTAATCTGTAGACAATATAAATAGATCAAAAATAATAAAATAGTAAAAAAATCTTTTTTAGAATTTTTAAACTGTTTTACCATTTCACAAATGTTTTTAGAGCCGTTGTAGTTTTGTAGAAGTTTTATACATTTGTTATTTTGTAGTAACATAAGGGTAATAAATAAAAAATAATAATTTATTTACCTGTGGTTTTATTTAAATCAAATTTGTCTATTGCTATGTACATAATAAATTAAATTATAACGTTCATTTTGCGAGTTGCTTGATGGCGGTGAAAACATCATTGGATGATAGGTTGGTTAATGGAGCACTGCGTTCAGCACCTTTATCTGAAAAATAAGGAAGGCAGGTCAGGTATAGGTATATACATATATGTATATAGGAACCTAGTGTACACTTCATACTTTTATACTTTTTTTATTTTGAGAAGTATGAGTTTTGTTGAGTGTGGTGTAACTCAACCCCACATTATGTGGCCAAAGCATTTTAATGAAAATAATTAATAGACAATCATTCTGTTTACTGTGAAAAACTATGTCACAATGGCCTTAGAATACCAGCAAAATAATTTAAAAAAGTTATAATACTAACTAAACATTTTGACACTACGACACTATATTCATGAACTAATATCTATGTTTAAACAAGGGCCATCTATAAATTACACCACACAAATGTCATGAATTTTTAACCCTTCCTCTATGCTTGTCACAGCTGGTCACATTTGTGAGAAATCCCACTTAGTGTGACATCACATATTTCACATTTCACAGTTAAGCAGAGGGAACCTGGTGTTAAGATACACCATTCCCATTAAGACACTTCCATTCTCTACTTTCCATCAAATTTTCAAGGTATTTGGTATTGAGTAGTGGAACTCAACATGCAGTGCCTCGAGAGTTCAACTTACTTTTTCTCGTGATCAGAACAAGGAAATGAATATATGAAATATTTAATGCGGGAATTAAAACCACAACTATTGCCTACACGCTTATGCAAATGAATGCCATGGCAAACTTAAAATTATTCTAAATTGCATTTAGAATATTTAAATTAAAATTTAAATATTCTAAATGAAATGTAAAGTTATGAAATTTAGAATATTCCCACCCTTCGTTACACTATATCACACTTCATCTACCCTCTTATCTCAATGTGTGACATAATGGATGGCCCCATATCTTACTATTTTCAATATTTTAATGTCTACTGATAAACTACATTTTAATTACAATTTTAAAGTTAAATTATAAATAAATAATCAATATTTTTTACGCAGTGCTTAATTTTTTTATAATAGCCATGACTTGTTCACTGGAATAGTCACACAAAGATTCACACATTTCACGGCCTCTTTCTGAAATTACATTAATTATTAATAAGCTTCATTTGTTTTTTGTGAGCTTCCACTGTATTTTTCTTACAAATCAAGAGACCAACAAAACTTAATGTTAAGACACTCCTTTTTTTGCTGAATGCATTTTATGCTATGATTTGTTATTATGTTGATGCCAGAGAAAGAAAACAAAAATAAGTAACTCCCACAACTGGTCTTCAGTCTTTATTATCTATCTGTTTTAGTAAATTTTATTTCATTGAGAAAATGAAAAAGCTAGAATAAATATATCTTACCATATCTGGCCCACACTCTGGGTTGAATTCCACTACATTCACGAATCAATATGGGAAAGTTAGGGTTTTCCTTTTTAATGTTTACATAATTCTTCTGGATAAATTCCCTAAAACGAAAAATAGTAGATAATGACAGATAGTCTAATAAATATTATTATGGAAAAAATATGAAATTGAAATAAATATACATTATTAGTTTAAAATAATGTGAAAAGAATAAATGATAAATACAGTTACTATTATATACATAATATATATGATCTTTTTGTTTTATTATTTCACTTTTACAATCGCAGGTTATAAGAATGTTTATGTAATCAAACCTACCTAACACCGGCTGACTGTTTGCTTTTTTGACACAAGTGAATCCTCAACTCTTTAAGAGCACCTCCGAGACGTACGGACATCTTTATTTCTTTTATTTTATTATTATTTTTCAAATTAAAAGGATTTCTGAAAAATATTTTTTAATTTCAAGTGACAAATGACTTTGACAGATATATTAGGATGCAGACTATTAATATAGAGTAGAGTACCGTACGCTTTGTACAAAATTATTATAATTATTAACAAATAGATCCGACTTCTTCAATTTAAACCGGATCCTTTAATCACAACCAAACTAATAAGCTTTAATCAAACTACCCTTGAAGTGGATACTTTCCAATAAAAAACAGAATCATCGAAATCGGTTGGCGGGATATTGAGTTATTTGTTCATTAGTCGCGCACATACTTAATGCAAATTTAAGACTTATGTTATTTTTTCAAAATTGATTCACCTAATCTAATGTTCTAAGATAACAAATATAAAGAAAGAGTCTTCTCATCTTCTCTTTTTAAGAAGTCGATTAATATATTTAAGATTTTTATATATTTTTTTGCCTAACTATTCTCATACGCCCATAATTTTTTTTTCTACTTCATTTCAAAACCAATTAATTATAACAAATTGGAATTATATTGAATCCCCCACAAGTGAAACAAAAGGTTTCAGTTTCATATTTTTTTTCAGAACCATTGCTTTTATATTTTCACGATTTCTCTTTGAGCCTAAATCAAAATATTTTTTATTATTAATTAATTATAAATTATAATACACTTATATCATATAAAATATAGAGAGCGAGTCTTAAAATAGATTTCGTAATACATACAAAGAATCTATAATCTCATGATACATAAAAAAATCTGGTTATTCTTTCTCTGGTTTGATTTTTTTAATAAGACGCAGTACCTCTGGAACTAATCCTACAAAAAGTTTATTGTTGCTTATTTTAGTTCTTTAAATTACGAATATTATCTTAAAAAAAAACTAAAATTACGTCAAGTTAATAATACTCCATTTTTTAACTAAATTTGCGAATTATGCACGTATAAATTTGATATTTTTTTGTATTAATAAATTTAAGTATTTATATTTTAGATTCAAAATTTTGGTAAAACAGCATTAATTATTGGCGATAAAAATTCATATGATAATATGAGGGAAATAGTACATATTCAGGCTGGACAATGTGGAAATCAAATTGGAGAAAAGGTAGGATATAAAAAATAGCGAACACATTCTATGACACTGCCATCACTAAGTGTAGAAAAGCGCACTTTTAATAATTATTTTGAAAACTGTACATTATTACACTTTCCGTTACAATCTAGATGTGTAAGACAATGGTTTAAATAGGTTAATGTTAAGTTATAATTTTATTTGCAGTTTTGGGAAGTAATATCAGAAGAACACGGAATTGATCCTTCGGGTGCTTATCACGGAGATTCAATTCTTCAACTTGAGCGCATAAACGTTTACTACAATGAAGCTACTATTGGCAAGTACGTGCCACGTGCAGTTCTTGTGGACCTTGAGCCTGCTACTATGGATTCGGTACGATCTGGACCTATAGGTCAACTTTTTCGGCCAGATAATTTTATTTTTGGACAATCAGGAGCTGGTAACAATTGGGCTAAAGGACATTACACAGAAGGAGCTGAAATAGTAGATGCTGTAATTGATGTAGTCAGGAAAGAAGCAGAAGACTGTGATTGTTTGCAAGGATTTCAACTCACGCATTCTTTAGGAGGTGGTACTGGATCAGGAATGGGAACATTGTTGATATCAAAAATAAGAGAGGAGTACCCCGATCGTATTATGAACACGTTTTCAGTAGTGCCAAGTCCTAAAGTATCTGATACTGTTGTAGAACCATACAATGCAACTCTATCGGTTCATCAATTAGTAGAAAATACTGATGAAACCTTTTGCATAGATAATGAAGCTTTATATGACATATGTTTTCGAACACTTAAGCTCACACCTACTTATGGGGATTTAAACCATTTAGTATCAGCAACAATGTCAGGTGTCACCACATGTCTCAGGTTCCCAGGGCAGTTAAATGCAGATTTACGCAAACTTGCGGTTAATATGGTCCCTTTTCCACGATTACATTTCTTTATCCCGGGATTTGCGCCGCTCACGACTCGAGGCAGTCCACAGTATCGATCTCTGTCAGTGCCAGAGCTTGCCAGACAAATGTTTGATGCGAAGAACATGTTAGCCGCATGTGATCCAAGACACGGTCGATATCTGACAGCTGCCGCAGTATTTCGAGGTCGAATGTCAATGAAAGAAATAGATGAAAATATGCTCAATATACAGAATAAAAACAGCAGTTATTTTGTAGAATGGATTCCGAATAATGTTAAGACAGCCGTCTGTGATATACCACCTCAAGGGTTAAAAATGTCAGCAACTATAATAGTAAATACTACAGCAATTCAAGAGTTATTTAAAAGAATATCAGAGCAATTCGCAGCTATGTTTAGGCGGAAAGCATTTTTACATTGGTATACAGATGAAGGCATGGATGAAATGGAATTTACAGAAGCCGAAAGCAACTTGAATGATCTGGTGTCAGAATACCAACAATGTCAAGATGCTACGGCGGATGATGAAGGCGAATTTGATGAAGAATTGGAAAATTTGTAACATTTTTTTATCCTAAGTTTTAAACTATTTGTACAATAAATATTTAAAAGAGCCTGTATTTTTATAACTTAATCCAAATCAATTTTTTCTATGTTATATTTATATATTTATTAGACGTTACCAATACAATACAATACCATACACATTAGGTGCTACTTTGCCGATTTGGAAAGTAGAATTATTCTTTTAGACTAATACTAAAAAAATATCAAAATTTTGATAAAGTCTAATTAACGTATGACAGCTCTTACTCTTTATACATTTAAAACATTTTAAGCAGTAATGTAGAGAAATAAAATAGTTTATTTCGGGTATCTATTTTTGTTTTATTGTACTTTAATAAATAAAACATTGATATTTTACTCTTCTAACCCTTCTTCGCCTTCTGCTTCTTCGTCAAATTCTCCTTCGTCATCCGCAGTGGCATCTTGGTACTGCTGGTATTCCGATATCAGATCATTCATATTACTTTCTGCTTCAGTGAACTCCAGCTCATCCATACCCTCACCCGTGTACCAGTGCAGAAAAGCTTTCCGCCTAAACATGGCAATGAATTGTGTTGCAACTCGTTTGAATACAATTTGTATAGCTGTAGTATTTCCTATAAATGTAGACGCCATTTTTAATCCTCTTGGGGGTATGTCACATACTGCAATCTTACAATTATTAGGAATCCACTCTACAAAATATGTGCTATTCTTGTTCTGAATATTCAATATTTGTTCATCAACTTCCTTCATAGACATACGACCTCTGAAGATTGTAGCTACTGTAAGATATCTGCCAAATCGCGGATCACACGCTACCATCATATTTTTTGCGTCAAACATTTGTAGGGTTAATTCTGGTACTGTGAGAGCTCTATACTGCTGAGAACCTCTTGACGTAAGAGGAGCAAAGCCTGGCGTATAGAAGTGCAGACGAGGAAATGGTACCATATTTACGGCTAGCTTACGCAAATCAGCATTCAGTTGTCCAGGAAATCGTAAGCACGTAGTTATACCTGACATAGTAGCGCAAACCAGATGATTTAAGTCGCCGTAAGTGGGAGTGGTGAGTTTAAGGGTCCTAAAGCATATATCGTATAATGCTTCGTTATCCAAACTAAATGTGTGATCTGTATTTTCTACTAGTTGATTTACTGACAGTGTGGTGTTGTAAGGCTCTACAACGCAATCTGATACACGTGCGCTCGGGAATATGGAGAAAGATAGTACGATACGATCGGGATATTCTTCTCGGATTCGATTGATTAAGAGCGTGCCCAATCCCGAGCCGGTGCCACCACCTAGTGAGTGACTGACTTGAAAGCCTTGCATACAGTCACAACTTTCAGCTTCTCGCCTTATCACATCTAGAGCGGAATCTAAGATTTCCACACCTTCAGTATAATGCCCTCGCGCCCAATTATTGGCTCCACCTCCTTGGCCGTAGACAAAGTTATCGGGACGGTAGAGGCATCCAAATGGACCAGAACGTACAGCGTCCATAGTAGCTGGTTTCAGATCTACCAAAACAGCCCTCGGTACGTATTTGCCACCGCTAGCCTCATTGTAATACACGTTGATGCGTTCAAGTTGCAAGTCGGAATCGCCGTGGTAGCATCCACTTGGGTCGATGCCATGCTCATCCGATATAACCTCCCAAAACTAGAAAAAATATGGCTACATTACTTATTTTATATGAAAGTACATTTCTTCAGAAGGTTCATGTGGAATTTAACAACATTCGAGAATTAAAATAATTTGTGATGCTGTTTAGTTTTTAGTAGTAATGTGTAATTACTACTAAAAACTAAACAGCATCACAAATTACTCGCAATTACTCGAGTAAATGTTTAATATTAAAAATATTTTGCATTGTCCGATCATCTTTGACGGTGCGTTACGTGCTATCCACATATGTCGTTTTATGTTAAAAACAGCAAAAAATATTCACCTTGATATATATTCAAGACTCACCTTTCCTCCAATCTGATTCCCACACGATCCAACCTGAAGATTGATGATTTCCCTCATATTATCAATTTATAATATTGAACCAGATGTTAAAAAATACTTGTTAATTTCTCCAAAAAAGATATCAAAAAGGTAGTTGGAAATTGTCGCTTAACATTAACCTAAGACTAATAAAAAAAAATACAAAAAAATCTAAATTCACAATGTGCTCATCGTATGTGAGATTTAGAATAAATGAATAAAAATCCAACCTCAGCCCATTATTTCGAATTTCTTGATGGAATGTTGTTTATTCTTAAAATTTTAAAGTTTCTAAAGTAGAATGTATTACAGGTACTCAACCTCCTTTTATATTTACAAAATTTAGTCTCAATATATAAATTAATTTTTCTATTTGTAGATACATGTTTTTTAAGTATTATTCGCACAAATGCAGAAAAGAAAAAAAATAGGCACCTTCGTGACACAGTAGCATAACCTTTAACGTTACGCGACGGTACTGAGTTCAATTCTTACTTGGGAGAATGAACTATTTTCATATTCTCTCTCTAATTATAACACTAAGCGTGACGTCGAGTTTCATCACTCAAAATGTAATGTCTCTAAAATTAGAGTGTCTTAATACTAGGTTCCCTCTACCACGCCACTGTAACCTTGTATTCAGGAAATACGTAAAGCCAAAAAAACGTATCATAATTTAAACACAGCGGGACTCGCATTTTTCGACGAAGCTCGATAAGAAGTAATCTCTTATTAGCGACGAGTACAGGGACGGTAAAGAAGAAGGGCGGGTTCGAGTCCCGATCCATTTAAATGTAAATAATATGTATGAGTCCAGTCGTGGCGCAGGGGCACAAAGTGTGACTATAAACGCGACTAGTTGTGGGTTCGATTCACACTCGAGGAAATGAAACATTTATTTAAATTTATATTTCTATTTCTTCGCTCTGGTGTCGAGGCAAAGGGTGGAGTTCCATCACTCAACACGCAATGCCTGAATTCGGCGGAAAGTGAGGAACGGAGTGTATTAGAACTAGGTTCCCTCTGCCTACCCTGCTGTGTGTGGGATACAGCGTAAAGCTGATTTTATTTATTTATATTAATATGTATGTAAATTTATTGTGACAGTTGTGGCGCGGGGCACAAGCGTGTAATAGATTACTATATAAAAGATATGTTATTTACTCTGGAAATAATTATAGACATAAAATATTAAATTAATACTCAAATTATACTATTATATTATGACGAAAGTATCTTAATTAAATTAAAGTAATCATAATTCTATAGGAATCTATTACGTGCAATGCAAAGTAAACGCGACAGGTTGCGGGTTTGTTTCCCACTCGAGGAAATGAAATATTAAATATTTTCATTTCATCGCTCTGGTAACGAGGCAAAGCGCGGCGTTGAATTACACCACAGAAATATCTTAATGAGAACGGAGTGTCTTAACACTAGATTCCGTTATGATCGTGATACAGCGTGAAACTAAAAAAAAAATAATACCTACAAAGTATAGAATTATTAAAAAGTATAGTGTTCCGCCACTCAATACGCAATGCCGCCAGAATTCGGGGGAGAGTGGCGAACAGTCTTTACACCGTACAATAATAAAATTTCAAGTTTAGGGATGGGGTGGGAGAGCATTGCAGTATTAATAGATACGTCTCTATACGCTTTCAGTTTACTACGCGCCATCTTATAACATTTTCTCGCACCACAACCCGTATAGAATTTCCACAGTTTTCCCAAAAGTTCGTTCCACTGACGCAAGATGGCGCCACGAGGCGTAATCTTGTTTTGTTTTCCTCCCAGATTGTCATAGTGGTCATGGCGCTCGGCCGAAATGTCAGCGAGGTAGCAAACAATTATACAACGTGAATGCGATAATTAGTGAATACTGTATGATGTAGCCGTGTTTCATGTGTTTGTTGTGCTCGGGAGCGCCCGCGGCGCCATGTCAGTGGCCGCAGGGAGCGCGACTGTTGACAGGAAGGCCTACGAGGACAGCACCGACAGCGACAATGAGACCGAGAGGAAAGCTCTTCTGCGGAGGATATCCACCAGCAAATGTGTTGGCAGACTCGTGAGTACACCAGCTCTATTCTATTTGGCGTATACATGTATGGGCGTGCCAGCTGCGCGCGGGGCAGGGAGCCATGTGCCCGGGCGCGAGCGGTGATCAATTTTTTAACGATACAGTTTGTTTGGCCACAAATAATGCGCTGACCTATTTAGAATCGAAAATAAATAAGATTTCATGTTAAAATACATCGGTTTCATTTTATTTTTGGATATATTTCGTTTGAGCTCGAACGAATATTTCAAAATGTCTTAGGTTTTTTTTTATTCCGCTTTGAACTCGAAAAGCGACACAAAGGTTTCTATTGTTACAACCTTGTACATACATTTATAATATATCAGACAAACAATATGGATTTCGAGTGTAGACATAAATATATTTATATTTTAAGCCTACATACATAATACTTATAAAAAATAAAAATAAAATAAAAATCATCAAAAAAAATAAAAATATTAAATCAAAAATTTAATTATTCATTACTTAATTCACACCTCAGAAATCGCATTCATTTCAAAGCATTTTAAAAAATGAACGCCATAATATGTCATTATAGCCCTGTAACATATGACCTTATTATGACGACTGCCTTTTGTTATACTTTTAATGAAAAAAAAAACGGCTTCCTCATTTCCCGCGCTATTCATGAAAAATACTTATAGCTCGTTGGATGTGAATGTCTATTCTGTAATAGAATATAATGTCGAAATCTTTTAAGTTTTAAATTAAATAAATTAAGTATATCTAACCTTTTCATGTAGATTTGTATTAATTTTAAATGAATATATTTTTTTAATTAATTTTTTGCTTAAATAATATAAAGCGCAAGGACAGTAGTTTATGCTTTTAGGCGCGAAATTTTTGTTCTACATGACAATTATAATTGCACGGACAAAAAAAACCAGTCGAGTTCGAGTCGAATTCTTTCGTTAAGGATTCCGTATCAATTTCATGATAGATCAACGACTCAACGGGAAATATAATTTAAAAAAATACAAATGACAATGAAAACAAAAAGAAAGAGACGGACAATAAAGAAGAAAGCTATTTTTTTGACGTACAGAAATCAAAAAAATAAAAAAAAATATATTGATTCATTTATTGTGCTAAAAAATTATATATTATTGATATATGTATTTGTATACATTTATAGTTTAGTTTTATATAAATAATAAGAATATTACGCATAATTAAAATAAATAGTGCCTTTATAATATATTATTTGCTTGAAATACCCTGCGGTTTCTGCACTTTGTGTAGAACGGCGGCCATTAGCGATAAAAGCAATTACTTTATAATCCTATAAATATAAATACATAATTTAATACTTAAAGTAGTTTGATATAAACATTGATCTTTATTTATGTTTTTTTAAATGTATATAGATATATTAATTTCTGTTTAAAGTAAACCAAAGCACGGCGATGAGTTCCGTATCGAGACGCACTGTCTCGAGAATTCGACGGAAAGTGAAGAACTTAATAGGAACGAAGTGTCTTAGCACTAGGTACCCTCTCGCGACCCTGTTATGTGCTCTGGTAACAAACAGAACGCACGTTTTGCCTCGTAACCAGAACGAGGAAATGAAAAATATTAAATATTTCCTTTTTTTTTTCTTCACGCTGTATCCCGCACACAGGTAGGCAGAGGGAACCTAGTGTTAAGACATTCCGTTCCTCACTTTCTGCCGAATTCTGGAGGCATTGTGTGTTGAGTGGCAGAACTCAACGCCGCGCTTAGCCTCTACACCATAGCGAAGAAATGGAAATATTAATTTAAGTAATTATTTCATCTCCTCGAGTGGGGATCGAACCCACAACCAGTCCGTTTTATAGTCACACTTCGTGCCGCTGCGCCACGAATGGCCTTCATTCTTCAAAATATTTCATTCCACCGAATGGGGAACGAATCCACAATCGTTGTATTTATTTGTAAAATAGCGCTTTTATGCATCATCACCACGATAGCCTCATCTACATATATTTTTGTTAGAACATTATGTTGTTATTATATTATAATTTTAAAATAGTAAGTATATTATATTATAATTTTAAATTCATTATTATATTAAATACAAAAGAAAATTTTAAATCTACTTTTAATCTCTCGAGTTAAACTGATTCGTTGTGGATGTGTGCATAAGGTTAGCAATCCACATACTAGTACTATCATACGCTATTAGCACTATTAATATAGATATTAGAAAAAACATCTATAGATATTTTTCTGCCATCACGAATATAGCAGGGTAAGCAGAGGGAACCACAATTTCCACTCGTGAAAATGAATTACTTTCCATTTCCTCCCTCAGGTAACAAGACGAAGCGCGGCATTGAGCCATTTACGTACCCGCCACTCGGCGCCATTTACATACTTTCGATGTCTCGAAAATCGAACGGAAAGTGGTAAACAGAGCGTCTTAACACTAGATGTCCCTGATATGCGGTAAATTAAGCGTGAAACTGCGTTTTCTTTAGTAATTCTTACTCGCTATAAATAGCATATAGCAGAGTAAATTAAGCGGATGACACGCTTTACTCCAGTACAGCGTGTAGTGTATTTTCAAACATAGTTCATGTATCGTAATGGATTGCAACGGCGTGCGTACTCGCTGCGCCTGTACATACAATATACATATACATGTATATATGTACCTATATACTACGAAGTTTTTATTGCTGAAAAATCGTAAATACTCTATTGCTTGCCATATTTTATATTAATGATGTTATATTTTAGCTTCACGTTGTACGCTCTGTTACCAAAGCACAAGCCCGGCGTTGAGTTCCGCCACTCAACACACAATGCCTCGAAAAATTCAGTGGAAAGTGGGGAACACAGTATCTTAACACTAGTTTAACTCTGCCTACCCCGTTGTGTGGGGGATACAGCGTGAAGCTGATTTGATTTGATATTTGAGTGATCTCGAGCACTTAGGCCCGTATTTATAAACCTCTCTTAAATCTGACATCGATCTTGAGAGCGATATTAAGTTTATGAATCAATATTGCATCTCAAGATCGCTCTCAAGATTAATCTCAAAGTTGAGCGCGATTTATAAATTAGAATGTTTCACCTGAGTCAAACTCAATTCTTTACTATTTCCACGACGACAGACCTTCAAGTAAAAGACAGTAGTTATAAAATAAAATCAATATATAAACAGAAAAAAAGAAGGCTGAAAATAAATTTGAAACCTACAAGATTCGAAATAAATGACAACTACTTAGTTACTTTACTCACTCAAGTGAAAGTATTAAAAATAATATTGCTGCTAACGAGGTCCTAAAGTGGATAAGATGACCTGATTCTGTATCTCGGTACTGATTGTGTTCTATCCTAGTCCTAAAGATTAACTTGCAACCGATATAAGTCTGTTGAATGGTTTTCTTTTAATTGTAGGAATAAATATTTAGTTGCATTTTGTTCAATGCACGTATCTATAAAAGATAATAAAATATTTTTGATTTTTTGATACTAAGCGCGACAGTTGTGGTTTCGATTCCTGCTCGAGGAAATAATTTATTTAGTATTTTTGTATATGGTATGTATGTTATGTATGTATGGGTAATGAGGCGTTGAGTTCCGTCACTCAACACGCAATGCCTCGAAATTATGGCGGAATATGGAAATGTGTTAATGGGAACGGACAGTGTCTTAACATTAGGTTCCCAGGCTCCCTTTGTCTACTCTACTGTGTGCGAGAAATAGCGTGAAGCAAAAAATTAATGATACTCTAGTGGCGCAGTAACAGAAAACTGAACTTACGCGATGGTTGGATGGTAGTGATTCGATCTTCATTTGATGGAATGTTTATTCTATATGTAATTTTTTTATGGTTTTACGATTTTTCTTGCAGGATTAGGATGAGGGAACTTAGTGTTAAGCGTGTCTCTGTGTCATTTTTTTCAGACATCCTGGTCAATGACGGAACTCAACGCCGCTCTTTAGATGACTATTTAAGATCAAAAAATAATTGGAAGCCATTGTGAATTGAATGTATCTTATATTTCTTTGTATTCAACTCTCAACAGTGGATCCACTGACCTAGACTTGGAAATTTTACGCTACCGCAAAGTCGGAAAACTTTTGTACTGAAATATCCGAGATTTTAAAATCGGCGCGATGATACTCGGAGCTTACGTAAAAACTCCGTGTTAGGGTTATACATTGACTTTTAGTTTTGTTTATATATATATATTTTTTTGCTTTTTTTTATTTCACATTTTATCCAGCATATGTATTCACAGATAAGCAAAATGTAGTGCCAAGACATTTCATTCTATGCATTTTAACGCTGCGCTTTGTCTAATGTGAGCAGAGTTATGGAAGTATTACATTTCCTTGATTGAGAGAAGGACATACACAGTAAGACGCAGCGCTGTTCCACCTCGTTACTATTGATATTTAATATTGCTGTTCATGTCCAGACGACGGTAAATTGAAAAAAAAATTATAAAGTTATATAATCGCATTAGATATTCCATAAAGTTATATATAATCGTAACACAAAATCAGACAACATAGAGTCAGATATCCGGTTTTATATACATAAATGTATTATTCTTTTAAACTTTACGCTCTTCTTTTTCTTCTAGCGGGGTAGCCAGAGAGAGCAGAGCATCGAACGCTGTCATCTCTGCATACCTGGTTTACCTCGCAGACTATCACTAACCTCTATATACATGCTTTCCGGGAGGTGCTCATTTTTTTTTTGCCTCCTAATTTGCCTCCTAAGGTGCGGCGTGAGGTGGCATGTTCTGTGGAAAAATTGTGTCAGGAAAAAGATCCTCGGCACCCACTCTATGGCTACACTGCACCTCGCGCCCGCTTGAAAAGTCGCCACAGTTTTATAAAAGCTACCACAGCTTTAGATTCTGATCCGAGACGTGCTAGGGAACGGCTATGGCAGACAAACAACCCACCACCTTCGGACTTTGTCCCTCCCAAAGAATGCTTACTCGCAGGTTACAACTTGCAGTGGCCAACCTGGAAGTCGCTTAATCGTTTACGGAGCTCGGTTGGCCGATGCAAGGAACATCTGGTGAAATGGGAGTACGCACTAAAGGATAAATCAACCTGTGACTGTGGCGCCAACCCACAAACGATGGCACACTTACTCTCCTGCCCCAAATGTCCATTCACCTGTTCATATGACGACTTGATCAGGGCAACAGATACCGCAGTCAACGTGGCTAAATACTGGCAAAACATGATATGAAATTCCAAGCATTGACACGAAGAAGAAGAAGAAGAAGGGAGGTGCTCATGGTTTTATATGACCTTTGTCCTTTATAAACGATAATTCTTTCGTCCCCCTTTCTCTCGACGTGCCCAAACAGTTTTTTTTAAATTTTGGTTTAAATTATTTTAAATCGATCGATGTCAACCCTAAGTTTGTACTGTAGCCATAGTACTAGTAAGTGAGTCGCGTCAGTAAATTTATAATTATAGCTCCCCTCATTTTCCTTTCAAGTGAGCGTTTTTCACTGCGACATTTAGAATTTCTCTTCTTTTTAATTTTTTGTTACACATTAATTGTAACAATTTGAAAAGTTTATAAGGCCAAGGTCTTTATATTTTTTAAAACTATTTAAGACATTTTCGCATATTTGGGCATAGTTTAAGAGTCTTTTTCTTGTCTTTTTTTATCTTATCCCATGGGATATGATTTAAAACGATTTGGCTTTACGTTTCTTCTGTATGTACACTGCAAGAGGAGAATATTGATATTGTATAAGAAAAAATAACATCTATATTTTCCAATTCCAATTTGATTGTTCAATTTGTATTTGGATAGTTGTCTCCAAGAAATGAAAGAAAGTGATATGAGAGTGAAACTTGAATGGTAATTGCCTGCTTTACGTTGATGATGCAGTGCTCATTGCATCATCAGAATGTGAGTTGCAGGCATTAGTCACCACTCTGAAAGAAGTGTGTGAAAATAATGGTCTAAGCCTGAATGCGAATAAGGCAAAGGTTCTGGTTTCTGAAAGAGATGAAGAAATTATGGAATGCAAGATTAGTGTAAATGGCAAGATATTAGAACAAGTGAATGAAATATATTTGGAAAGTATGTTCAGTAGAGATGGAAGATACGAGATGGATGTGGAAAGGCGTATTGCTGCCGGTAACAAGGTTAACGGAGCCTTAGCTGCATTGATGAGACGGCGAACAGCGTGAAACTAAGTAGGTAAGGTCCATATTTTTCGACAAAGTATATGTAAATAAAGATAATCTGAGTTTACAGTCCTGCTGAGCTTAGCTTGTTGAAGTATTTCAAATATATTACGAAGTGTAGCGAAGCATTAACAAATGATTACTTGAAATTCCTGCGGAAATAGTGAGAAACGAGATTTTCAATTTTAAGTCTTAAGATCTACGCACAACTGCGGGCAACGTTTTGTATATTCTATCAAATCTCGAATCTATTGAATTCTATAATAGAGGTATTAAATTTTGATTGCCGGAATTTAACGCTATTTGCCTCGTCACCATAAACCAAAAAAAAAGAAAATAAAAAGATTAAATACATCATATCCCCGAGTGGGAGTCGAAGCTGCAACTGTCGCGTTTATAGTAGCACGCTTGTGTTCCTACGCCATGGCCTCCATATATTGTTAATCTTTGCCGTCATTGACTGATTAACAGATAATGCACAGCGAAAACTATTTAGCTTAGAAAACTAAAATTTGGTGGGATAGTCGCCAGGGTTACAACGTGAAGCTACATATGAATGTATGTTTCTTTTATTTTCACACTGTATACTGCATACAGCAGGGTAGGCAGAGGGAACCCATTTTCCTCAGAGAGCTCAACGCCGCGCCTAAGAATTGAAGATATAAATTGAAATAAATATTTAATTTCCTCGATTGGGGATCGAAGCAACAAACGTTACGTATACAGTACACACTTGTAACCATGCGCCACAATTCATATGGTATGTATATATGTATGGAGCTAAAATTTAAATACCTACATACCAATACATTGTTGTGAGAGTTAAAGAGATCAAGGAGAGAAAAGATTTCCCGAAATTTCTGCGGGGACGGTAAGTAACGGGATTTTTCCTTTTAAGAAAGATCTAATCTACACACAAAATTATTCTAATTCTAGAGATGCACTCGCGGCTTCGCCCGCGAAATCACGAAAGCATTCGTGTTTTTATATAATATATTATATGTACCAGAGACGCCGCTTCACTCGCTTAAACTTGTTTTTAGAAAGAATATGTGTAGTTTTGGCTTGAAAACGTAACAAACAAACTTACTTTCACATTTATGTATAACATTATTATAATATACATATATACACAATGTCAAAGCTCAAAACTAAAAATCTATACATAAATAAAATTGTAACTGATTGTTGTCTATACATGGAAAGTATATGGAAAATCTGTTGTTGGGGGCGTTTATGGATGTAATAGAACTCATCAGCTTCACGCTGTATCCCGCACGCAGCAGGGTAGGCAGAGGGAACCTAGTGCTAAGATACTCTGTTCCCCACTTTCCGCCGAATGATAATAAGCCGTAATAAAACTCTCTGTTTGATCTGTTTAGTTCTCAAAAACGGCTCAACTGATTTAAATTCAGTTTTAATTATTGTACTTTGGCAAGCTTCCTTTAACATCTAGTGTTTATTTTATTTAAATCAGTTCATATGTAAATTATTATCAGCTTCACGCTGTATCCCGCACACAGCAGGGTAGGCAGAGGGAACCTAGTGTTAAGACACTCCGTTCCCCACTTTCTGCCGAATTCTGGAGGCATTGCGTGTTGAGTGGCAGAACTCAACGCCGCGCTTAACCTCGACACCAGAGCGAAGAAATGGAAATATAAATTTAAATAAATATTTCATCTCCTCGAGTGGGGATCGAACCCACAACCATTTGGTTTTACAGTTACACTTCGTGCCGCTGCGCCACGACTGGCCTCAATATATATGTAACTTATGTTACAAATTAAAGTTTAGTGCGACAAAAGCGCTACAATTTTTTTGTAATTAGAATTTTAAATGAATTCAGATTAGTAAATAAACAATAGTGTAGTTCAAGCGGGCGAAGTCGCTAGCGGGTCGCTACTCGCTAGTCTACTATTTTATATACTCGTATGTACGCCAGCCCAAGCCTAATATCACGGTCACCGCCCCCAGTCGGTATATTAAATCACGGCAAGCGAAACGTTTTACTTAATTGCTGTAACTAGACACCAGGGACCTCTCATGTGTTTACTTTGAACTAAAATGTATGTATAGAATGTGGTGTTTTGGTGGAAAGAGTTGTGGTTCTGGTATGTATAGAAGTATAAGTAAGTAATATTGGGAGGTCGTGGTGCATCGTGAGGTTGTGGCTTCGATTCCCATTCACTGGAGTGAATTGTTTTCTTTTTTTTCGCCCAAGACAAATAGAAACTGGACGAGACAATCGGAGCCCCCTAGCATTCCTCTGTCTTCCTTGCTACGTGCGAAATACAGCGTGAAGCTAAAATTGTGTTTTTAGGGTTCCGTACCACAAAATGTTAAAAATGAAACCCTTATAGGATCATTATATTGTCCGTCTATCAAGACAGCTTCTTCAGTATCAAGGATACTGGAGGAAAGTTACGAAAAAAGCATGAGGACGCCCCGGAATCAGGAATGAGGAATCCGGAATATATGAAGAGGTTGATGATAGTGGACGAGGTGAAAGAGATATGTAGAGACCGTAGGCGTTTGGCGCTCCGTTCTCTCTGACTACCTCGCTAGGGAAACAGCGTGAAGTTTAGTTAAGTCTATCAAGACTATTTATCTTATCGGTAACTTGAAGCTTAGAAAAAATGAAGCATTGTTTTTACTGCATTTTGATTTTTGTATTGGGTTACAAAACCTATTGGGTACTTCCAGTGGAGCTGCAGTTAAAAAATTTCGCACAAAGTACGAACTTACAATAAAAATAAAGGAAAAAAATCCGAAAAGTGTAATTTTTTAATTATTTTATAGAAAAAAATCTATACAAACTTACATTTTTGTAGTTCATTTCATACAAAACTGAGTGCATATGGCCGCAAAACTTAAATTTGTCAACTTTTATAAGTAATTGTGAAAATATTGTCATTTTGTACTTATTATGTACCTACAATTATTATGACCACCACCATCCCATGGTGGGGGGTGTAGCGGTGGTGGCTCACTCAGGCTAAGTGGAGCCATTTGAATAATTAATATAGCTGCACACATTAAATATCTATTAAGAAAACGCTCATAGTATTTGTTTAGCCATCCAGTCAACGTCTTTTGTAGCGAAAGCCATTGAAAAGTTGTAAATAAGTTTTTTTCTCGATTTTATGGTAATTAAGTTGATTGCATTGAATATTTATTTACGGCACGTCGTGGTGTATGGGCACTGGGTTGCGGATGTAAACATGGCTTCGATTTCCATTCGAGGAAAATAAATTTTTATTTTATTTCTTCGCTCTGGCAACGAGGCAAATCGCGGCGTTGAGTTCCGTCACTGAAGAAGCTAGGCCTCCAGAATTCGATGGAAAGTTAAGACAGGCAGTCTTAACTTTAGGTTCCCCTTAAATCTTTATATGAATTATTTTATCATGTAATAAAACAGTAAAGACGCAGGAATATGCAATTTAGTAAGAAAATTCCCAAGCCTTCTCGATTTTACAGATCTATCTATATAATTTATTCTTAGGTTTGATATGTACACAATATTGGTGTAGGGTGGCTACCAAAAAAAAAGTAAAAGCTACCTGGGAAATATTTTTTTTAGTTTCACTCTGTATCCCGCACACAGCAGGGTAGTCAGAGGGAAAATGGGAACCTAGTGTTAAGACACTTCCGTTCCCCCCCCCCCCCCCCCCCCCCCCCCCCCCCCCCCCCCNCCCCCCCCCCCCCCCCCGGGAACACAACACCTCGTTTTGCCACGTCACCAGAGCGAAGAAATGAAAATATAAAATATTTCTCGAGTGGAAATCGAACCCACATCCTGTCGTATTTACAGTCACACTTTGTGCCACTGCGCCACAGGTGGCCTCTACCTTTTATATAAAGCGTCCAATAAGTCTAAATATATTTCTCTGTATAATGACATAACTACCCACTACAAAACTGTTATTCCTGTACTGTAATTACACCAGAGCAGCCCTACATCAGCGTCTCACTGTGAATACGTGTAAGATTGACAACCGGATATCCGTGCACCACGTAGGTTGACGAGATTCAGGGAAAACAAGGGTATTTGTAAACATTGTTAACGTTTGTGTATAGTAGATAGTTGATATTTGTGTTTGTGTGTGGTAGTGAAGTTGTTGTAGTTTAGGCCTATTAATATTATAATAGTTTTGAGGCCAGTCGTGGGGCAGGGCTCAAGTGCGCGATTGTAAACGTGACAGGTTGTGGGTTCGATTCCAACTTGGAAGCAGAAGCAAAGCGCGGCGTTAAGTTCTGTAACTCAACAAGTACTTAATATCTCGGCAATTCGGCGGAACGGAAGGGTCTTCATGGGAACGGAGTAACTAGTGTTCCTAGATTCCCTCTGCCTATCATACTATGTTCATATGTGTGGGGTTCAGCTTTAAGATTGTTATTTATGAAGGTATTTTATCTTTGAATTATTTAGGAATATTTTGTTACAAAACTGCAACAGCCATCATTTCAGGCGCCAAGTTGAAATTTGGCAGCTACAGCGAACGTTTCGCTTGTAAGACATATTTTCAAATTTCATACATTCCTCTTGATGAAAATGAAATTAAGCCATGACAGCCCTGAATATCTTTATAGTTACTTAATTAGAAAACGTATAAAAATTTGAACGTAGCGGGACTCGAACCCGCGNTCCAGGAGGCGCGGGTTCGAGTCCCGCTGCGTTCAAATTTTTATACGTTTTCTAAATAAGTATTTTTCTTTCCTAAGTGTGGAATAACACTTTAAAAATGTTTAAAAATATCTTTATAGTTTATAGTAGGTACCTACCATGTCTCAGAGTCATCGATATTAATTTAAATACAATTTTGAATTTTATTAAATTTTTTAAGCTATATTTTTTTAAGCTTCGCGCTGTAGTTTCGCACATGTATATGTATATACTAGAGAGCGCGCGCGGCTTCACCCGCTTATGAGGAGTGAATTCTAAAAAAACCACGTTCAATAAAATATTTTTAACAGTCTGAATTTAAATTTTTATAAAAATCGGTGGCAATTTAAAGATTTTTCCATATAAACTTTCAACCCCTTATTTGAACCCTTAGGGGGTGAATTCTTAAAAACCATGAAACACGTGTTCAATGAAATATTTTTAAGAGTCTGAATTTCAAATTTTATAAAAATCGGTACAGATTAAATTTTTTTTCCATACAAACTTTCAACCCCTATTTCATCCCTTTAGGGTTAAAATTTTTCAAATTCCCTTCTTAGTGGATGTCCAGAATATGAAAATAAACATCTGCCCAAATTTCACGTTTCTACCATCAGCGGTTACGGCTCTGCGTGCGTCTTACCTCAGTCAGTCAGCACTAGTCCTTTTATATATATAGATATATATTTAAATTGATATAGGTCTGCGTTTGATCGCATCAAGCCTGATGATATTTGATGTGGTCTACGGTTGTGTACGCTTGCCTAGTAAGTACCTTTTCTGCTTTTCTGCACAGCAGGGTAGGCAGGGGGAACCTGGGTAACTAGTGTTAGTGTTAAGATACTCCGTTCACATTTAGACACTTCCATTCCCCACTTTCGACAGAATTTTGGAGGCATTGCGTGTTGAGTGACAGAACTGAATTTCGCGCTTCGGTTTGTTACCCATCCACAAGTTGTTGAGTTTACAATCACACGCTGTGCCACTGCGCCATGAGTGGCCTCTTATGCAGTATCGTATTTATTGATGAAATGTTCAAAGTGAACCCAAACGGTAAAAGTAACGCACCACAATCAACATGATCATCGACCACAAAACCCAAATATGGTCATAAAGGAGCGTATAACGTTAAAAATATAATTGATCACTTCTCATTAAATAAAAAAAAGAAACCAAGACTTTAACAACCAATCAAGAACTAAAACGACACGGATGACAAAAATCTGTGGCGCCCTAACAACTCAATAACAAAAAACCCTAATGTTAAGACACTCTTTTCCATATTTGTGTTTATGGAGAGTTTATTTATATTGGAACGAACACTCGACACAAGAAGTACAAGTAAGATACATATTACAAGTAAGATACATATTATTGTTTTATATTATCTCCTTAAAATTGCTGGAGTTGAAGTGGTGAAGAGTATCTGGTGATTACTTCGAGCTGTATCTCGCAATCTAGCAGGTGAAGGGGACCAAGTCTGGAATGGATGGAATCGAAAAATGAAAATAATTCTTTCTCCTTGACGGGAATCGAACCCACTATTTAGACACTATTGACAGGGTGGTGGAACTCAACGTCGCTCTTTATCTGACCTAGACTTAGGAGATGAAATTATTTTATTCTTCAGCAAAGTATGAACTTTATAGCCCGGGAAGGCAAAAAGAGCCTAGTGTTAAGACACTTTGTTCTTCACTGTTGAGTGGCGGAATATAACGCTGCGTCGACGAATTTTTTTTTTAAAAAATATAGCTCTATGGGAGTTAAACCGGCAATTATCGCGTTTCTCAGGCGTATGGCGAATGTATTTTTAAGCGTGTGAGAATCCGTATTTTATACGACAATGTAAATCTTATGCATTTAAAAAATATTTTGTGACGCCGTCGCATCGTGACGTTAAAAATACAGGTTGTTTTATCGGTGAAGTGGTGACAAAGTGCAGTGCTGAGTTCCGTAAACATGTACCCTCTAGATGAAAATTGATAAGACAGTAGTATTGGTTAAATGTGGAACCTATATTATATAATCGTTTTTTTTTTCATTTAAAGAATTATCCCACACTAAACTATTTCATAAAACATAAAAATTATAACGTAATAAACTGGAAGCCGCGCTTGGATGCACTTTTTATAGCAGGTCAGGCAGAGGGAACCTGGGAACCTGGTGCTAAGCCGCTCCGTCACTATTGAAACAGTTCCGTTCCCGACTTTCCGCCGAATTCTTGAGTATTGAATTTGATATCGTCCGTATTTGAAATTTTTTTTTGTATTTAATCTTTCCGACTAAAGGACTAAGAAATCTGTAGGCACTAGTACTACCCGTAATCTATAGTGTTATAAAGTTTTGCAAGCCACTTTCGCCCAATTTTTAGACTTTATATGTATCCGCGTTAAGTTTCTTGCTTGAAGTTAATACCTCATTAAACCTGTTGTAGAACAGAAGTGTCTTAATGGGAACAGAGTGTCTTAACTCTAGGGTTCCAGGTTCCTTCTGCCTAATCTTCTATATGCAGGATATGTGATGCTAAAAAATTTTGCATGTAACATCTTACTTTAAATAAAATTCTTTAATTTTGACTTCGACTTTCAGTAGCGGAACGTAAAGCCGCGCTTTCCCTTATGAGGGCGGGAAAATAAAAAAAAAATAGAAATATTATTCTGAGCGGATATCGAACCTACAATCACACCGCATACCACGTTGCCACGTTGCTCCCTAAAATAGACCAGATAATACGTATCGCTATTTCTAATCTCGCATTCAATCATCTCGGTTCATTCAGTATAGAGTATAGACCTACTTCACTTGTCTGTCGGTTAGTGAATGAGGGATTGGCAGCTGTACTATAGACTGTAGGTCGGCTGTAGGGCTGTAAGGTGGTGTGTAGGGAGTGACAAGGGTGGATAATAAATATCTTAACGTCTTCTTATTCATATTGTAGTACTGTTATATTGAAGTTTTGATCGATTAATATTTGGCATTCTTTTGTGGAATATGAAAAGAAGTGAAGTGGATTCCGTTATGAGTCACTCTTTTTTTTCTATTTTACTTAATTTTTTTGGCTTCACGCTGTGTCCGGAATATAGTAAGGTAGGTAAAAAGAAGCTAGTATTACGACAGACGGTCTCGTGCACGCTGCCGAATTTCCGAAACATTTGACATTGAATGGCAGAGTCCAACGCCGCTCTTTATGTAGAGTTTATACTGGATAAACTTTAGAGCTTTACATTATTAATGTTAGATATGTGATCTCGGTACAAAAGGTATATTTTTAACTATGTATTTTAGTAAATATTATTATTAATTGACAGACGTGGGTCAGGGGCACGGTTGCACGATTGTGCAACTGTAAACGCGACAGGTTGTCGGTTCGATTCCCACTCGAGGAAATTAAATATTGAATGTGTTCGTTTCCTCGCTTTGGTAACGAGGCAAAGCGCGGTGTTGTGTTCCGCCACTCAACATGCAATGCGTTCAGAATTCGGCGGAAAGTGGGAAACGTATATATTCTTTATGGGATAAGATACGTAATTATTTTAATGGAAACGCAGTGTCTTAGTACTAGGTTTCCAGGTTCGCTCTACATAGTCTACTATGTACAAGTACATGATACGGCGTGAAGCAAAAAAAATATATATATAAATATATTTTATAAATCTTCTACAGTCAAAAGCCACCGTTCCTCACATGTCACGAGCAAGTGGCGCGTCCCGGACGTTTAGCAATTACGGAAACACGATCCCTGGCTGTGAAGTGTTGTACCTACTCTAATGTTTTTTGGGAGTATTGACCGCGATATACTTTTATATATTATATGTAGGTATATTATGTATTTTATATGTGGGTAGCTTAAATTTGTACTGTTTAATTTTTTAAACTTTAATGGAATATATATTTTGAAGTTTTTAGTCCCTGATGAAAACAGGGAACTCAACGCCGCACTTTGCCTCGACACCAGAGCGAAGAAATAAAAATATAAATGTAAATAAATATTTCAGTTCCTCGAGTGGGGATCGAATCCACAACCAGTCGACTTTACAGTCACACTTTGTGCCCCTGCGTCAAGACTGGCCTCGCGCCACTCAATACCCAATGCCTCCAGAACTCGGCGGAAAGTAAGTAACGGAATGTCTTTACACTAGGTTCCCTCTGCCTGTTATGTGTCCGGGATACAACGTGAAGGTGATTTAATTAAATTAAAACAGGGAGAAGTTTTGAAGTTTGACGTATCTGTGTATATGTGTATATGTATGTTTGTCTGGGCCACTGTAAGTCCCAAAATGGAGAACTGACTTTGATTTATTTTTTTATTTGAAAGGTAATTTATTCGAGGGTAATCTTAGGAATAATTTAAAATTTTGAGTACAGAAAGTATATTAAGTTACTTTATAAGTATGTAGGCATAACGTGATGGCCGTGAGTCCGATCCCCACGCGGAAGAATAAATTATTGTCATTCTATATTTCACGCTGTATCCTGCTCATAACAGGATTCACACAGGAAACCTGGAAACCAAGTGTAAAGACACTCCACGTTTTGCCTCTTTACCAGAGAGAAGAAATGAAAATATTGAATATACCCCCCATATTCATTCCCCCGAGTGGAATCAAACCCAGAACCGTCGCGTCCCTACGCTACGGCAAGCTAAAGGTTCTACGTTCACGTTCCAAACTAGTCCATCCCCCCCAAGTGGGAATCGAGCCCACATCGCACATTTACAGTATACAGTACACTACAAAACCGCTACGAATTTTTCTCTCAACATCTAATATAGAATACAAAACAATAATAACATATTTATAAATTGTTATATCATGTAAAACAATAATAGAATCTATTACAGCATGTTATATGAGTAAGTTCCTTCGAGTCACGGCGCGAGTATAATTGGATACGGCCCGCTCGATTAAATACGCCAGATGCAGATATTGAATGTCTGTGGAAACAAAGTGGGGGAGATTCGGGTAAATTGTGCCCACTCTCTTATTATCTAATAATAATTTATTAGAATTATTAATTTCTAGATAGGTGTGATATGCCAGATTTAGTGAGAAATTGTAAAGAAAAAACTTTTTTGTTAACTTTACGCTGTATTTGAGAAATTTTATTCCTTATATCCTGCACACAGCAGGGTAGGCAGAGGGAACTAAGTGTTAAGACACTTTCTTTTCTACTTTTCTGTCGGATTCTGGAGGCATTTCGTGTTGAGTGGTGAACTTAACGCCGGATTTGCTTTGCTATAAGTATGTATAAGGCGTTGTAACAGTTGTGAATATGGATTCACAATCAAGTGATTTAATTATCTTAATTTCTTCGATTTTGTAACAAGATAAAGCGCGTCGTTGAGTTCCGTCACGCAATACGTATTGTCTCAAAAATTTGCCAGAAATTGGGGAACGGAGTATCTTGACACTAGGTTTCTTCTCCCCAAATGTTACATACGGGACACAGCGTGAAGCTAAAGAAAATAAAATTAAAAAGAGATTTGTATCCAAAACCATCACACCTTTACCTACCATTTTCGCTTTTAAAGTATGTTTCATATCGGTCTTAATTCACTACGTACGGATCAACGACCGTTGGATTATTATTATCATTTTGCATTGGCTTCAAACCAAGATATTTTGCCATCATTTAATTTAGTATGTTAGCTCTGTATACATAGATATAGTCAACTTTATGTAAGACATTGGAATGAGTATGTAATTTATTGAATTTTTATTACTTTTTAAGTGATTATTTTGTAGTTTATGTTTGTTTGTGTGTCGTTTAAACATTATCAGTGATTGTACAATACACGCAACGATTTTGGGTTCTGTCAGTGACATAATTATTATTACTTTTATTTTTCTACCACTTTGGATCCGCCGTGGGTCCTACTGGACCAGAGATCAAGATACGGTAGTTCAGTCTGCAAAACTCGAGGAGAGTACGTCAGGGAAGTAAGAAATTGTTGGTGGTAGTTGGATATCGTAATAATGTCAATTGATTGACGGACGTCACCTCAGTCTACCCGTGACCACGGACTGCGGCAAAGTTTTCGATTTGTCAAGTTTTTAAAAATGCTTTATTTACTAATTAATTTTACATGATTAACCAGGTTTTAGAGTTTAATTAACATACAAAAAAACCCACGAATATCAAAAATTTTATTACATTTTATTTTTACGTGCGATAACGTTACGAAACAGCATCAGCCATTTTTAGAAGAAGTTTATCCCTTTTAAAAATAGAAGCAATTTATTTGAACAACTAAAGACTGCAAAAGTCCACTAGTCCAGTCGTATATTTTTACCGCTACGGATTTACTTAGATCTTTTTAAGATATACATTTCCGTAATATATCATTTTGTTCTATCTTGTAAGTTACATTGAGATTTTACCTATTATTTATTGAGGCATAGGCATAGGTGTGTGTGTGTTATGGGTTCGATTTCCAGTCGAGGAAATTAAATATTTTTATTCGCTGGTGTTGAGGCTAAGCACGGTGTTGAGTTTCACCACTTAGCTCGCAATGCCTTCAAACTTCGGCGGAAAATAAGCAACGTGTCTTAACACTAGGTTTCCTCTGTTAAGACACTCCGTTCTGCCTACCTTATTGTGTGCGTCATACCGTGTGAAGCTGAAAAAAACATGTAAATTTTCATATATTTTTTTCTATAGAAAATGTCAACGAAAAATTCTACAATCGTATAGAAATTTTCCGACAGGTAGGATGTGAATGTATGGCTCAGCTGGCTTGTTAGGCTATCCAATAGAGCTTTAATTTAAATTCTTATATTAAATTTTGTAGGAAATTTATCCAAGTTTACACCATCATGGCGTATTGGGGCTGTATCTGTATATTATACGTAGGTTGCATTTCACTAGGGGGAATAATATATTATCTAAAGAAATTTCGATATGTTGCCATAGCAACGTGGATTAAAAGTTGCAGTCGCAGGTTATTGAACACTATAAATGCACAAGCGTGTATTTAAATAAAAAAAACCGGACAAGCGCGAGTCGGGCTCGCCTACCGAGGGTTCCGTACAAAAATTGGAGGTCTCGAGGTTTTCTGAAATTCGGGCTTTGTTTAGAAAGAGCCTCACTAGCCGCTTTAGTACCAAATTAACCCCCCCCCCCCCCTCCTTTATGGCTATTATTTTTTAGGATTTAACCACAAATGTTTGGCGTTCAATTTTTTTTAATTTTTTCTAAGCTAATACATGGAGTATTAGCTTAGAAAAAATTAAAAAAAAATTAGTAGATATTTAGTAGATGCTAGGTGCCAAATTCCCTAATTCTAGGTCAACCAGAAGTACCTTATGAATTTTGATTCCCTTGATAGTGTCGAAATATGCGTTTTTTTGCGGCCATAACTTTTTTTAAATAAATGTGGAAGGAAATATTTATTTTATCAGGAATTCATGGGGCCGCCGATCTGAGTATATAGCTTGAATTTCAAACTTTTGTTGAATTCCACCACAAACACAGAGTGAAGAAGTTGACTACTAGGAACCTGAAGGGTAGGTTACGTTAGGTTAGGTAAGGTCTATTTTGCTATGCGGGAAAAACGTGAAACTGCAAATTCTAGAAATGAGTGGAAAGTAATTTTAGATATTCATTTGGGGTTTCGTACCTAAAAAGAAAAAATAGAACTCTTACAGGATCATGATGGGTGGGTTAGTCTTGACCTTTTTTTCTTTGATAACAAACTAAAACATTTTTTTTTCTTTTTATTCTTTAGGAATTAAATTATTTTTATAAAAAGAATATTTCATTACAAAGAAATGGTTCCAGTAAGTCATTCTCATATACATACTACATATCATGTCAAAATAATTATAGATGGGATGGGATGATTCATTAAAAAGGCAACCGACCATTTTACTTTTGTATTAATAAAATAGAAATAACATTTTTCTCCAGGAAAGACCTCGGGGTCGTTATTTAAAATATAACTCAGTTATAAATGCTAATAGGATTACAACATCAAAGTAAATCTTTAATTGGTATATACGTATATATATTTTTTGTGCTTAAGTTATTTCTAAATAAATGTTAGAGAGCAGCCATATTTCTTTCTGTACATGACAAGTAACCAATTAACCTTTCTGCGGAATTATAAATGTAAATTTTTGCTTATTTACATCATATCCCGTTTTATTTCTAATTTTAGACATAATTTATATGTAAAATTATAAATGAAACGTAATATGGACATCTTAGAAACGGATTCAAATACATTAGCAGCTTCACCGTTTCTCTGCATAGGCAGAGAAACCCTAAAATTGACAGTTTTCGTCCAAGTTTCGAGACATTGCGTCTGAACGTTGTGTTTTGTTTAGCAAAGCGGGAAATTAAAATAAATAAAAAGTTTGTAGAACTCCCCTCGAATGGGGACTTCAACCATGACGTGTTTACAGTTAGCTATTTAATTTTATAGAAAATTGACATTTTATATCTATAGGTACAACTCGAAAATCAAAAGTGCCACAATCTACTATTATATTATCCTTTTCAAGTTTGAAATTACAAAAATATAAAGTACTTTTACTGTACTGTAAACGTGACAGGTTATGAGTTCGAATTCTATTCGAGGAAATGGAATATTTAATATTTTCATTTGCTGGCTCTGATACGACTGAGGAACGAGGCAAAACGCCGCGTTGAGTTTCACCACTTAACACGCAATGCCTCCAGGTTCCCTGTGCCTACCTTGCTATGTAAGGGACGTGACGTTGACGTGAAGCTAAAAAAATAATATCAGCTTCACGCTGTATCCCGCACACGGCAGGGTAGGCAGAGGGAACCTAGTGTTAAGACACTCCGTTCCCCACTTTCTGCCGAATTCTGGAGGCATTGCGTGTTGAGTGGCAGAACTCAACGCCGCGCTTAACCTCGACACCAGAGCGAAGAAATGGAAATATAAATTTAAGTAAATATTTCATCTCCTCGAGTGGGGATCGAACCCACAACCAGTCGATTTTGCAGTCACACCTCGTGCCGCTGCGCCACGACTGGCCTCATAAAAATAATAATTTTAAATAATTACCATTATTATTGGGTAATAATGAGCTATAAATTTATAATTTTTCAATATCGATTTAAATTTTCAATTTTAATTTCGGTACAGCTTTAAAGGAACTGAAATTTGTCACTATACATTTCTCTCTCTTATCAAATCTTCAGAGAGGCTCTCGAAAATTTGCAATTTAACTTAGTGTAAACAATTAATTTCCTTCACGTCGAATCCATTGAAATATTTTGAAGTCGAGTAATAGAGTTGTAAAGTATATCTTCAAAAGTTTGGCAGTCATTTTTGTCTATGTATTTAAAGTTTTCTAATTTTTTTAGCTTTACACTGTAGCTCCTAGCAGAGTAGGCAGAGGGAACCTTGGAACCTAGTGCTAAAACATTTCCGTACCCCACTTTCTACCGAATTTTGGAGGTATTGCGTGTTGAAATGGGTGGTGGAACCTAAACTCACTCTGAATGAACTTTTTACAGTTAACTGAACTTATTATCGCATATAATGACCTATTGTTGTTAGTCATCATCATCATATGCACATTATATTCTATTTTATACCAATATTTCCTAATCTACATTGATTATAGGAACAATATACCTTTTTTAATTTCACACGGTATCTTGCACGCAGCAAGAGGGAACCAGGGAATCTAGTGTTTCTAATAACTAACACTTTCAGAACACTAACACTTTTGTTACCATTAAAGTTCTCCACTTTTCGACAAATTCTCAAGACATTAAGTGGCTGAACTTAACGTCGCGCTTTAATTTGTTACTTAAGCGAGGAAACGAAAATATTAAATAATACATTCAACCAAGTGGGAATAGAACTAACGCCCCTGCGCCACTACGGCCTCCGACAATATGGATAATTTTGTAAAGACGAATAATGAAATGTTAATTTTTAAATAAAAATATAGTTATTAGTGTAAAAAAATTTTATAAAAAAGTTTAATTAATGTTTTTAAACATTTTTAAAGTGTTATTCCACACTTAGGAAAGAATGCTAAGACGAAGAAGAAGAATGGAAAGATGCTAACAACATAAATAAGTTGTAACAAGCGTATAAAAATTTCGACGTAGCTTGGCGAGAACGCATGGCTTAGTGGTCAGAGCGCCTGGTCGGTTTCCAGGAGGCGCGGGTTCGAGTCCCGCTGCGTTCAAATTTTTATACGTTTTCTAAATAAGTATTTTTCTTTCCTAAGTGTGGAATAACACTTTAAAAATGTTTAAAAATATTTAAAAAATAGTTTCTCTCTTGCCAAACGATAATTCTTAGTAATTATCTTTGGGTAGCGGAAATTTGTAAAAATCTCCCTACAGAGATGCTAACAACATAAATAAGTTGTAACAAGCGTATAAAAATTTCGACGTAGCTCGATGAGAACGTATGGCTTAGTGGTCAGAGCGCCTGGTCGGTTTCCAGGAGGCGCGGGTTCGAGTCCCGCTACGTTCAAATTTTTATACGTTTTCTAAATAAGTATTTAATTAATGTATTTGTTAGTGTGAGGGACAGAGTTTGGAAGACTTTTTTGTATCTAAATTATTTTTTTTATTCTGTAAATTGAAGCTTGTTAACAGCTTCACGCTATTTCCCTTTTATAGCAGAGTAGGTAGGAGGAACCTAGTACACATCGTTCCCCACTTCCGTCCAAGTTTTGAGACATTACGTGTTGAGTGGCGGAATTTAACACTGCGCTATGTATTGTTACCAGCGCGAATGGAGCCCAAGACCGTCGCGTTTACATTCACACGCTGTGCCATCACAGTGCCATAGCGGCTCCTGTTTTCAATTTTTTTTTATTAAATAGACTAAATAACTGCCGGTATTAAAATGAAAAAGCCCCCCAAAGAGAATTTTAATCTACAACTGTCACGTTCAGTGCAACATGCACTGGACGTGACAGTGTGACATGCACTAGTCTACGTGGAAATTTAATGTTAGATTATACACCAAGTGAGACAGCATCTGGAAACAAACGTGACGGTAATGGGTTCGATTTCCAAGTAAAATATGAATGAGTATGTAACATTTAATACACATAACAACAACATGTAACTCTTAGTAAGTAAATTACTAAACATTACATAGGATATAAAGTAAAATGAACCAAAATTTGTACAGTGAAACATCGTCTCACTGTCAGCACAATAGGTGTGTATTTCATTCCCATTCAGGGGAATATGACTCAAAATTCTCTTTTCAATCAGCGCTCTAGGTGGGACTTAATTTCTCTTTGCCAATTCTGAAATGTGGATTTTTTTCCCAGAAGCTTAACAGCACAGCTTTTTTTGCTATAAGTAAATTATTATAAATAACATTAATTCATAAAACATAGGAAAAAACAAAAATTACAAAAAAATAGAACATATTCTACGAGATCATAATTAAGAAACCAAATAAAGTTATCAGCGATGAAACTTAGCAAATACTCTTGAAATTATCCAAGTTACATGAGATCCACCCGTTGGGCGTACATCGAGTGAAATGTCAACAAGTTTATCGAAACTTCAGTAATTTCTCACTATCTGATATAAATATCTTAATTTCGATAGATATTCGATTTCGATAGATATTCGATTTGATAGATAGTACTTTACGAAGATCTGTACGCTAAATTATATGTATGTATGAGAATTAAAACTCTGTTTCTCCTGACAACGAATCTCATGATGCATACGAGTATGCATAGTTTCGTGCGTGTGTATGCTCTTGTCTAATCTTCAGCTTGTATGAATATAACAGAGAAGGCAGCGGGAAACACTAATAATACACTAGCGTTGAGACACTCCGTTCCTCACTTTCCGCCCAAGTTTCGAGATATATTGCGTTAGATTTGTAACTCAACGCCGCGCTTCGTCTTGTTAATAGAGCGAGAAAAATACCCGCTACACTGCGTTGTGCCGCTGCGCCACAAATATTTCTTTGCGTCCGAAATAATTTGACTTAATTAGATAAAATTCAGCTCCGTGCAACTGTAAATGCGAAAAAATCGATTACCGCCCGAGGAAATGAATGATTTAATATTTTTATTTTCACACTCCGGTAAAAATGCATAGCGCAGAGTTGGATTCTGCAACTCAACATAGCCTTGGCAATTCAACGGAAAATGGGCAACGGAAGAATCTCAATGGGACGGTGTCTTAACATTAGGTTCCCAGGGCACCCTCTGCTTACCCTGCTACATATGTGAGGGATATTCTTTCAAAATACATCAAGAATAATGTTTCAAGTAGAATTTGAATCTATGTATACTTACATCCACTGAGCACAGTGGCAGTTGGTTTTAGATATAAATCCGTTTATTGCATGCCTCTCTTTAATAAATCATTACTAACTAAACAACTATTATATAAATAATATACGACTATCATAAAAGCTATTTTGATAAAAGGTTTATTATACTATATTTCATTAAACGCCCTTATACAGGCTGCTTAATTATGAGAAGGTATAATACAGTAGAAATTGTAACATTATATTAAAAAAATAAAAGCTCTGTGTTCCGCATATATTTTTTTAAGCTCAGAAAATCAGAATTTTGTAGTTTGTTAAAGTTACCCATTTTATGACGATAACTTTGACAGACTACAAAATTCAAATTCTCTTCTATTCTTCTGTCTATTTTGATATATTTTAAAAGATTCATATGTATATCTATGGGTATAAAGTATTATAAGAGCACTATTATAATAAAACACAAACACTCTTGCAATGTGCTTTAAATTTTAAGACAACGTAAAATATCGCTCGTATCCTTCAAAGTTACCCAGATTGACTGTAAGTAGTTTAATTTCAATTTTATAAAAATCCATATCTTTTTGCAGGTGGATAAAAAAAAGTAATTCTATCGCGACTTCGTGAGGTAAAATTTATTATTTGATTGGATAAATTAACTACAGTAATATTATTTATTTGAAACCTTTCGCTTTGAAATCATCCCCTTTTAGATTAAAACCTTTATTCATAACCCCATATGTGCTGCTTATTAATGTTGCCACTCTTTATTTATTTAAATAACAAAAGTAATTTTTTTTGATAAAATAATCCTAAAAGTAAATTGAAAATGGAGAAAAAAACCGGACAAGTGCAAGTCAGGCTCGCACATCGAGGGTTCTGTACAAAAATTGAAGGCTTCGGGCTTTTTCTGAAATTCAGACTTGGCTCAGCCACAGCCCTTTCATCTGATACTTTACTTGAACTAGTGGCTTTAATACTAAATTTTGTCCCCCTTTTAAGGCTACTATTTTTAGAATTTAACCACAAATGTATAGCATTTAGCAGCTAACACGTGCAGGTAGCAGATGCTAGCTGCTAAATTTCATAATTATAGGTTAACCGGAAGTACCTTAATAATTTTAATTCACTTTATAGTGTCAAAATACGCGTTTTTTGCTATTTGAGGCTATTTTTTTTAGGATTGAACTACAAATGTATAGTTTTCAGATAAATTAGTACTACCTGTAAATGCTAGCTACCAAATTTCATAATTCTAGGTTCACCGGAAGTACCCTATTAATTTTGATTCCCTTTATAGTCTCAAAATATGCGTTTTTTGCTATACGAGTATGCACAAACGGCCATATCTTTTTTTTAAAGTAAATATATAAATTCGTTATTTTTAAGGAAATCATGGCGCCGAAGAACTAGGCATATGATTTGAATTTCAATTCGATATCTCCAAGCAAGATAAAGACTCTTGGCTCTCTTCAGATATCTGTCTGTTTATCTGTTTCTGTCGGATGGACAATAAATCGATCTTATAAGGGTTCCTTTTTTCCTTAAAAGATACGGGACCCTAAAAGTGATAAAATTATTTAATATTATCCTAACATTACACGTTTATATTATTAAAAACATTTACAAAAGGCAAATCACAGTTTCAGGCAAAATAACATTTCACAAAATTTATATCCATTTTTTTCATTATTTGCTGATCTCTAAACCAGGCTTTTTAGTTCTCTTTCTAAGCGTCTAATGGTTGGCTGTATTCGGGTCATAGATGTTAAGTTATTATTTATGTTCTCATTACGCTGTATCGTCTAGTACAAATGTAGGTTAGTTCCTCACCGGAAAATAGCAAAAAAAAATTATGATACGTAGTGAAAAGGAATGAACTAAAAGTAAATACAAAATTCCAGGAAAATTAAGGTCATCGAGGTATAGTACGAAATGCTTGACTTTTTACACCATTATAGAAAATTTTATTTCTGTTAAGTTAAATGTAACCTTTAGGCAGAGGGAACAAGGGGCCTTGATGCTATAATACTCCGTTCTCATTAAGACACTTCCGTTTTTTAGTTTCCGTCAATTTTTTGAGGGAACGTAGTCTTAACACTGGGTTCCTAGATTCCTTTCGCCTACTGCTACGTGTGGGTACGCTGTAAAGCATGCAGGTAAAAAACAAAAATAACATTTGTCGGAGTAGAGTTATCGAACGAATACACTACCACAGCGTGCATAGTTGGCTATTCAGGCAATTATATATTTTAAACAAGCCGTACAACTTGAAGGTATGAATTATTTTCATTTTCTTGCTCTGGTAACAAGACAAAGCGCGGCATTGAGTTCCATCAATCAACTCACAATGTCTCGAAATTAACTCAGTAAGCAGAGAACGGAGTGCCTTAAGTCTTAACTTCCTTTCTACCCTGCTACATGTGAGATACACATGTAGTATACCTGAAGCTAAAAAAAATATTAAATATATTATTCTTTTACAGCCGGTGGTCAAAGAAGGTTACTTGATGAAGCAGACGAGGAGCTTCCAGCGATGGCAGCGCAGGTACTTCAAGCTGCGCGGGCGCACGCTCTACTACGCCAAGGAGAAGGACGTGAGTACTGTTGTTGCTTTGTTGTAGCCTGGGAGTTGGAAATATATGACTGCGCGGATTTAACTATAAGATTTAGGTATTTTATAGCTTCACGCTGTATCCCGCACATAGTAGAGTAAATCTGGGAACCTAGTGTTAAGACGCTCCGGTCCCATTAAGACACTTACGACACTTTCCATTGGCATAACGCCGCGCTTTGTCTCGTTAATAGAGCGAGGAAATTAAAAAATGAAATATTTCATTTCCTTGAGTGAGAATCGAACTCACAACCTGTAACCTATACAGTCCCACGCGTGTCCCCTTTCGCTACGAATGGCCTGACTGGCCTCCAGCTTACTATCGGTAGACCAACAAGCTTTAAAAAAAAACTTAATGTTAAAGTTCTATAAAATACATCTCTACTTTGCTAAAGTTCACATCTCACATCCGCAGTACTTGTTCTCATATTAGACTTTGGGTCATGGCTAAGTGGACTCCGGCTGAACACGGTCAAAGACATTTTCTTGAATTTTTTGTTATAATTATGTATGTATATAGATGAAGATACGTAAAAAGAGGTACAGATCTTCCTCTGTATGTAAATGCGCAATGGTTGTGGGATCGATTCTATTCCGGGGAATAAATTATTTACCTCACTCGAGAATTGAGTGCCGCCATACATCACGCAATGTTTCGAAAATTAGACGATGAGTGGAAAACGGGGTGTCTTAACACTAAGTTTTCTCTAGCTTCTCTTAGCTCCCTCATACAGCTCGGTATTTATTTACTCTGCTCTATGAGGGAGATAAAAAAACTTATTTTATATAAACTTTGAATAAAATCTTCCGTTGAGTTATTACTTTTATTCGCATTGCGATGCGTTGTCAATGAAAATGCATTGTCGAAAACAACGAATGTAGCTAGAATTCAATTTTTTAACTTTAGAATAATGATACTCTGCTACCATACCAAAGATACATTCATATTCGAATTTATTTTATTTAGTTAGTTTTTTAGCTTCACTCTATATCACGCACGTAGCAAAAAAGGCACAGGAAACCTGGGAACCTAGTGTTAAGACACTCCGTTCCCATTATGACACTTCGGTTCCCTATACTCTGCCGAAAACCGGAGGCATTGCGTGTTGAGTGGCGGAACTCAACGCCGGGCGTTTGCCTTGATGCCAGAGTGAGGAAATGAAAATATTATTAAGCAATAATTCATTCCCGATTCGAGTCAGGATCGAACCCAAAACCGTCACGTTATAGTCGTCACATCCTTGTGCCGCTGCGCCACGACGGCCTAAAAAAATATAATGTGACATAATTCGATTCATACTGATATACAGGATGTTTGGAAGATCGATAGTCAAACTGAAACAGGTGGTAGAGAAGATTGTTCTACCGTTTTCGAGATATTGGTCATTTAAAAAAAATCAGCTTCACGCTGTATCCCGCACACAGCAGGGTAGGCAGAGGGAAGCTAGTGTTAAGACACTCTGTTCCCCACTTTCAGTCGAATTCTGGAGGAATTGCGTGTTGAGTGGCTGAACTTAACGCCGCGCTTTTGCCTCGACACCAGAGCGAAGAAATGTAAATATAAATTTAAGTAAATATTTCATCTCCTCGAGTGGGGATCGAACCCACAACCAGTCGGTTTTATAGTCTCACCTCGTACTGCTGCGCCACGATCCAGTCACGATGGCTGGATTTAAAATTTCTTTGCAAATTGAAATCCAAGATAAATTTTATTTTTATTATTATTAAATTTTATTTTGAGCGTTTTTTTTCACTGATTACTGTTATTATTGTTTTCTCAAGATGTTATTTCAAAAAAATTGGACCTCAAGTAGGTCCAATTTTTTAACTTTGGACAAAGGTCCAAAAAAAATATAACAATAAATTTAAATACTTTACAAATCATCAATACAAATATCAAATAAAATAATTGTGAGATAAAATCTATTAAAATATATGTAGGTATATCCGTAGATCGCTTAAGATTTTTATGATAATTAGATTGTTCAGTTTATTTCAATCAAAAGTTTCGAATTATATTCGAATTTCTTGTTAGGATTTTTAACATTTTTTAAAGTGTTATTCCACACTTAGGAAAGAAAAATATTTATTTAGAAAACGTATAAAATTTTGAACGTAGCGGGGCCCGAACCCGCGCCTCCTGGAAACCGACTAGGCGGTCTGATCACCAAGCCATACGTTCGTTGGAACGTATGGCTTAGTGGTTTTCTAAATAAGTATTTTTCTTTTTAGGATTTTTTAAGAACGCAATGTGTCACCCCGGGATATTTTTAGGTGACCCGGTTGTGCATTTATAGTGTTGCTGCACTTATTTTGTTTGAAATATCAAATGTAAACACGGGATGAGCATCATTTGATTTCCTTTATAAATCAATTCAACGAGTAAACAACTTCCAGTTATAGGACTTATTTGTTTTGATTTCGTTTTGGGAGACGTAACGCGGCGTTAAGTTCCGCCACTCAACACGCAATGGTAATGAAATTCATCGGCAAGTAGGGATAACGTGACCATTTATAGGTCGGCTCAAAACGGGACATTTTTTTAGAGTTGTGCTTTCTTTTTTTCTTAGTGGCTTTCGTTTCTTTAGAGACATATTTTTGTTTTTTTAGGATAACTTTAATTTTTATCGACGACTAAAAGTAAAACACCGTGTTTAGGATTCCGTATCTTTTAAGGAAAAAAGGATCCCTTATAAGATCACTTTGTTGTCAATCTGTCAATCTGTCCGTCAAGAGCCTTTATCCCAGGAATGTTTGGGGATATCGAGTTGAAATTTAAACTATACATTCAGATCTTCGGCCCCATGATTTCCTTAAAAAAATGACATTAACTTAAAAAAAGATATGGACTATCAAGTGAATCAAAATCATAGAGTACTTCCGATTAACCTAGAACTATAAAATTTGGCTATTTTAGTATCTACAGGTTATTATATAAGAAATCGTTAAATATAAAAGCCTTAAAAGGGGGACAAAATTTGGTACTAAAGCCGCTAGTTAAAGTGTGGTAACAGATGAAAGGGCTCTAGCTAAATAGTTTAATACTTCCGCTTTTTGAAAACTAGCATACTGCGATAATCACAAAAAAAATGTTTCAACCGAACAACTACTACTTTACTATGTCCCTGTAGCATGGTTCGGGACACCGGGAAAAACAAGCGCAAAACGGGACAGTCCCGTCTAAAACGGGACATCTGGTCACGTTAGGTATGTAGCGTCTTAACAGTGGGTTGCCTCTGCCTACCCAGCCATCTCTCCGTCTCTTCAGTGGGTCTCTCAGTGCTGAGGATTGAGTCTTTGCTCTATACGTAGCGCATAGTTAGTTTTAATTTGTCGCAATTATTGGCCTGATAGATAGATTTGTTTATTGGTATCTGGGTTTAGATGTTGGGATTCTTGGCTTGCTATGCGTGAAACTTTTTTACGCGTCAAAAAGAAACCACTGCCAATGAAGTCTGGCGGTATATAGGTTTTCGCCCATTCTATAGCGTGAACAGTGTCACCTTTTTTTTCTATAAATAAAAATATAGGCCAGTCGTGGCGCAGTGGCACAAAGTGTGACTGTAAAACCGACTGGTTGTGGGTTCGATCCCCACTCGAGGAGATGAAATATTTACTTAAATTTATATTTCCATTTCTTCGCTCTGGTGTCGAGGCAAAGCGCGGCGTTGAGTTCTGCCACTCAACACGCAATGCCTCCAGAATTCGGCAGAAAGTGGGGAACGGAGTGTCTTAACACTAGGTTCCCTCTGCCTACCCTGCAGTGTGCAGGATACAGCGTGAAGCTGATTTATTTGATTTAAAAATATACCTCCAATTAGTTTTGAACACGTTACCATTGTATCGGAAATAGCGAAGGACGTCCCAAGTTTGGTGTAAGTACATTAAACTAAACACATTATACAGTGATAGTAGCTTGATGAGAACGTATGGCTTAGTGGTCAGAGCGCCTGGTCGGTTTCCAGGAGGCGCGGATTCGAGTCCTGCTACATTCAAAAATTTTTTATACGTTTTCTAAATAAAAAAATATACAGTTATTATGACGTCACAAAAATATACACATATTATATAATTATAACTTATAAAATTCTTTTTTATATTCACATGCGTGTTCAAACTTTTGTGACGGTAAAAAGAATTTCTCATCATCTCCGATTTCTGTTATACATTAGGTAAATTAATACTGATTATTTTTAAGCGTGGCGTTGAGTGCCACCATTCAACACTCAATGCTTCCTGAATTCGAAACTGGGGAACGGAAGTGTTTTAATGGGAACGGACTATCTTAAGACTAGGTTCTCTGGTTCTCGTCTGCCTACCCGGATATGTGCGGGATACGGCGTGAAGCTAAAAAAGAAAAAAGACTAGTGAAGATGTAACTTAAATTAAATATGACTTATAATTTTCTTATTAACAATTCAAACACACATTTAAAGTGACGTGGAGAGATACATCCCTAATATACAACGAAGTAGGTACTTGAGCTTATTTTCAAAGGGGTTTTCGACAGCGAACTGATTACAATTAATCAGCTTTATTCGGGGTCACTCACGATCACTCAGGTTATATGTGTTCATATAAAAGAGAAATACATAACTGACGAGTCAGGATAGAATTTAAAAATTCAATACTTTGACCCGAGTGTATGTTTCAAGATAAATTTTGTTAAAATACATCATTTTGTATATCATCTATATTATATTATATAAACAGTTTGTTTGGCTGAGTGTGCTAATCTCAGGAACCACTAGTTCATATTAAAAAAAAAATCTGATGTTTTTCAGCTTCACGCAGTATGTCGAACACAGCAAGATACGCAGAGGGAACCTAGGGTTAATGCCCTTCGTTCCCCATTTTTCGTTAAATTCTGGAGACATTGCGTGTTGAGTGGCGGAAATCAACGCCGTGGTTTGCCTCCACACCACAAATTATATTATAATAGAAAATATTAGTTATTTCATTTCCTCGAATGGAAATAGAATGGAGAAAATTCAGACCTCGCACGTGTCTGTATTTTTCAATTCGATTGTCGGCTTATATGCTATAGTACAACGTTTAACGCGACGTTCTTTTTATCTTCACACTCTATCTCTTATATAGCAGGATAGCCGTTATAACACTTCCGTTTCCTACTTTCCGGCGAATTCTTGAGGCATTGCTTGTTAAGTGGCCTCGACCTCGGACCTCGTCGCGTCGCGCTTTGCCTCTTTATCAGACCAATGAAGTGTAAATATAAAATATTACATTTCTCCGATTCGGAATCGAACCCACAACCGTCGTGTTTACTGTTGCACGCTTGTGCAAACAACCTATAACTTAAAATATAAAATAAAATCCAATGACAAATGGTCATAAGGTCCAAATTCAACAAGAACCATCAAAAGGATATACAAAACACAATATAGACCATATAGATGGTATTCGTCAGGGCGGGGATTACACCTGGGCAGTACGAGACGCTAGGGCGCCGACTCCGCCAGTTCGCGCTCTAACGCCGTACGATACGGTTGTTTTGTGCCCGCCTCCCTCCCACCCACCGAACGAAACCAACAACGAAAATTAATGTATAAACATAAATGAAAATGTACGTTTTTAAATGAAAAATAAATGAAAAGGTATTAGATTTTGAGTTTTAGATATGTGTGTGTTCGTGGTGTACGGTGTGAGATCTAACTGATTTGCTTTTGTGTGAGTTGCACAATTGTTGGGGTTTGGCTAACTTGGATCTTTTTGTGAGTTTTTTATTATTGTTGCTATTTTTCTATATATATAATTATTATTTGAAATTTTAATATATTTAATACTAGGTTTTTTATAGTTTTGAATCAAAAAATCTTAGGTTTGCAACGTATAATATATAGGGTGCGAAATGAACAGTAAAAAGTTTTTTTATAGTAAAAGTCACTGTAACATTTTTATTATCCCGTTTCGTATAAAAGTTCCGTTAAAATGAAAATTTACAACGTTATTTTAATTAACAAATGTAACTTAGTAATATTTTTTAACATATGTATATATTTTTATTAAATATAAACAGGAAATTAGAAGCCATGTTCGGCTTGCCTTTAAAACTCTGCATTAGAGAACTTTTCGTTTTATTTTTTTATAATAAAGTATAAAAGAGTATTGTAGTATTGTTTACTTCTTTTATTCTTTATATCGTAATTAAGAAAATATAGGAAACAATAATATAAATATAATAATACCGACTGGTTGTGGGTTCGATCCCCACTCGAGGAGATGAAATATTTACTTAAATTTATATTTCCATTTCTTCGCTCTGGTGTCGAGGTTAAGCGCGGCGTTGAGTTCTGCCACTCAACACGCAATGCCTCCAGAATTCGGCAGAAAGTGGGGAACGGAGTGTCTTAACACAAGGTTCCCTCTGCCTACCCTGCTGTGTGCGGGATACAGCGTGAAGCTGATTTAATTTATTTTTAATAATATAAATAATTAATTATTAATAATCATAATAAAGTTAAATTAGCTTCACGCTGTATCCCGCACACAGCAGGGTAGGATTTTATTTTTATTTTTTATAATAAAGTTTTATTTATGGTTTTAATATTGAATAATAAACAGGTGAACAAATTATTTTGATTTCTTCGCTTTGGTATCAAGGCAAATAAGGGTGTTGAGTTCCTTCAACAAGATAAAGCACGAGCATAGAGCTCCGCCACTCAAACTCACGAAAGTGAAACGAAAAGTGGAAGAATTGAATGTCTTAACCCAAGATCTTCTCTATCTACCTTACTGTACGCAGAATACAGGGTGGAACTAAAAAAGAATTAACAGCTTCACGCTATATCCCGTATACAGCAGAAAAGTCATAGAGACACAAGTGTCAAAACACTCTGTTCTCCGTCTAATATTAAACTTAATTGAATTTTGATATAGTTACAATTGACGTAACAACCGTGCGCTTGTAATAAATGATTCGCGTAAGGTAATCTAAAAGCTATTTACTCAAATAATAAAATATACGTAGGACGGCCATTATTGGATAGTTAATATGATTTATTCACTATTTACTGGATTATAAATGATCATGATAGCAAAATTCAATTAATTTATATAATAGTAAAAACTATAAATCATTAATAATTTAAAAAACAGATTTGAGGCCGGTCGTGGCGCAACGGCACGAGGTGTGACTGTAAAATCGACTGGTTGTGGGTTCGATCCCCACTCGAGGAGATGAAATATTTACTTAAATTTATATTTCCATTTCTTCGCTCTGGTGTCGAGGTTAAGCGCGGCGTTGAATTCTGCCCCTCAACACGCAATGCCTCCAGAATTCGGCAGAAAGTGGGGAACGGAGTGTCTTAACACTAGTGTGTTCCCTCTGCCTACCCTGCTGTGTGCGGGATACAGCGTGAAGTTGATTTAATTTAATTTAATTTAAAAAACAGCTTCACGCTGTATCCTGCACACTGCAAAGTAGGCAGAGGGAACTTAGTGTTAAGACACTTCGTTCCCCAATAATTTAGACATTAGTAATTTATTTTTTGTCATTGTTATTATGCTATTATTATTAACTTTTTTTTGTAATAGTATTATAATTTGTCAGAACTTTAATACGATATTGGTGAAAGTATGGATTTCTCACTACAAATTCATACTTTTACATAACAAATACGTATTATTTACTTCAAATTTATCGCTTTACAAGAATATGGTTTAAAATATTATGTGTTAGACTTAATAATTAAGTAGTAAATATTTTAATTGAGGCTAGTCGTAGAACAGGGGCACGTCACGTCAAGCGTGCGACTGTAAGCGCGACAGGTTGCAAGTTCGATTCCCACTAGAGGAAATTATAATAAATATTTAATATTTTTATTTTCTCGCTCTGGTAACAAGGCAAATAGGGATGTTAAGTTCCGCCGCTTAACACAAAATTCCTCCAGAATTCGTCTGAAAATGGGGAACAGAAGTGTCAGACATCTTAACTCACTACGACCCTCAATATAAGAAATAACTAGCCTTAACATATGTAGGTTACCTACATTACGAAAAATGGCTTGCATTAACTTAATGTATGAGTTTTTAAAGTCCAAAATAAAAGGAAAAGTTAAAGAAATATCCAATGCTATACAGAAAACAGATTTTGTGTTCCGTAGAGATGTTGAATATATTTTAAATTGAAAGCAATCAATTCCAACTTACCACTCGCGACTTCGTCGGCGTGGACACGATTATGGTTTTTCGATTATTTCTTTTGATTATTTCAGCAGGTAAACGCCTGTATATGTTTTTTACGATATCATATTATACTCTGAGGCCTTCGTAGTGCAGGGCCATAGTGTCAGACTGTAAGATTGTGGGTTCGGTTCCTTTTCGGGGGAATTAATTATTTTTTTCTTCGTTCTGGTAACAGGAGAAAGAGCAACGTTGCGTTTTGCTGTTACATCACAACATACAATGTCTCGAAAATTGATCAGAAAATTTGGAATAAAGTATCTTAACACTAGGTTAACGTATACATCGCGTGAAGAAGTGACTTCGTTTTATATTACCTATTAGCGACCCACCTGCGGCTTCGCCCGCTTAAACACGCACAATGTCTGTTATTGTGGAGTATAAACTACTGTACTGAAAAATTTCATTTATTTAGTTTAGTAGTTTTTGCATGAAAGTGGAACAAACATCCACTATAGATAGTTGTAAGATGGTAGATGAAGCAAAGCGCTATTTGAGTCCCGTCGTTCAATATGCAATGACACAGTGACACTCTTATGTCTCTGCGCCACGAAGGCCTTGTAGGCTAGGGCAGCACATTGATGCTAATGAGACCAGACCATATATTCAACTCATTTATTGTATATTTAATTTGGTTATTTATACGCTACAAAACTATAGAGGAAAATAATTACACAATTGTATTTGTAGCGAATAAATTTAGGACGCTGATGTAGGGTAACAAATGTTGTTTATGAACAATATTAAGGAATGTGCAATACCCCTACAGCCTCATGCATCGGTCTATAGCTTACCTAAACAACGAAAAACAGTTTTTTTTTTAACATTTTAAAAGAGTTATTCCACACTTAGGAAAGAAAAATACTTATTTAGAAAACGTATAAAAATTTGAACGTAGCGGGACTCGAACCCGCGCCTCCTGGAAACTTACCAGCGCCTCCAGAAACGAAAAATAGTTTACATTTACTATTCCAAGTTCAAAATAGGAGGAAAAGTTTGCGTTATATCTCTTACAAGACATGGATTTGTTCTACAATATATCTCTCATCAGAGATAAGTAAAAAGCTACTGTAAGAAACCCGATAGAACCTTATATGAAAATTCTTGTTATTTTTCTTGTATTATATTATTTTACCTCTTAAGGAAAAAACTATAAGATCACCTACAGAGATGCTAACAACATAAATACGTTGTAACAAGCGTATAAAAATTTCGACGTAGCTCGATGAGAACTATAAGATTATTTTTTTGTCCGTCCATTAGTCCGTCTGTCTGTCTGTTAAGAGCCTTTATCTCAGGAAAGCTTGGAGATATCAAAATGATATCGAAATGAAACTCAAACCATATATATACTCAGGTCTACGGTCTTTTGATTTCGTGAAAAAATCGTTTCACTATAATACATATACTTAAAAAAAAGATATGACCATTCAAAAAACGCGTATTTAGACATTATAAGGGTAAATTAAATTAATAGGATTTATCCGGTTGACCTAGAATAATGAAATTTTGCAGCTAGCATCTAATAATAGTACTAGTTCAAGAAAACCTCTGAAAACTATACATTTGTGGTTAAGTCCTAAAAAATATTAGTCTTAAAAAGGGAGCAAAATTGAATAAAGCCGCTAGTTCAAGTGAGATATCAGATGGTGTTAGCCGAATTTCCGAAAAAGCTCGAGATCTCCACATTTTGTTTTTGTTTGAACCCTCGGTGGGCGAGCCAGACCCGCACTTGTCTGTTTTTTTGTGATCTGTATGATTTTTTCTTATTTGACATGTTAAACTAAAGGGCTCATGTTTTTTTTTTATTTGAATTCTTATTTACACTACAGACTTATGGTCCGTACCTTTTGTTATTATTACATTTCTTTTATTTTTTTTCTGTAGATATTACTTAGAACTAGACTTATGTTATTACATACATATATCTCTATATTTACATAATATCTGCTTAAGACAGTCCAGTTATTAATTTCAGTTGCCACTTACTAACTTAATCTAACACTATAATCTAAATCTACATGCATAAAAATAAACATTCATTGTAAATAAATTTAACTTAATTGATTACAAAAAGATAAATATGTTTATTACGGATTACAAGATAAATTTTATACAACCATACAAATATTTCTTACGATTAGGGAAAGTGGGATGTGGATGGCATTACCGCCAAGATGGAGGACATGACCGCTTCGTTTCTATCTTTTATGGCCATCTTTAAATTATACTCCGCAATACCTTTCGTCGTTGCTTCTGTTGCCTTCCGAATAAGCCTTTTTATAGCGTCGTCGTCACCACTGGTGTAGTAGGAACATCTGTCTGTGTGACGCGTTATTGCTACAATTGCGTGTGAAACGCTGTCATGTAGTTGTAATTTCGTCGACTTTGTGTTCACTATTATAACCGTTGCATTTGACAGGCCTTGGGCTTCATGAATAGTCAACACTTTTGAACCTATATTTACCCCATATCCCTGGTGGATTAAAGATTTTTTCTCCTCTTGAGTAAATGTAAGGTAGAGGGTTTCCCTGAGGTCTCGTGGCGCTGGTGTAGTTCTTAAATTTTCTATTCGGAGGGAGTGTACTACTTTTTTGGAAGAGTATATACCAAAGTATATCTCTTGAAGTGCATAGGCGACGTCCATGGGGCTTCTATGGGTACACAATAGGTCCTGGTTGATTTTGACAATTTGTGATGGACTACGGTAGAACATGTCGAAGAGATTGTCTCGGTCAATATAGGGGAGTTGGTTTATATCTCCAACCAGTAGAATTTCTTCTGCTCCAGAGATGCTAGCAGCCCCCACTATGGCTCCAAAGTGGTTCATCAGGGCTTCATCTACAATTAGGCGTTTACACGTTTCTGAAATATCTAACCCATTAACCAGCATTGATGCCATAGTGCGAATTTTACTATTCACCAAATTTCCTATACGTACCGAGAGCTTCTCCCGAAGTTCATTGGCTGATTCTATTGTGTTGGTAGTAATAAAGTCCCTATCCGTGTTAAAGTGCTCAATGATCCAGGTTGTTTTACCGCATCCGGGAACCCCGTTAACCCACTGTATCCTAGGTATCTCCCATTCCCTAGATGATGTTGATCTTAAAGTGTGATCGAGGCTCTCCAATTTCTCTAGCATTCCATCTTCCAGCATCACTCGTGTGCACTTGGCGATGACCACTATAGGGTCACTGCTTGGTGCGTTGAATTTGAGGTTGCCTGTTCGTCTGGTTTCCTCTTTATTTAATTTCACAAATCCGACTGTAGCATTGTACGCCGCCATATAACTATCTTTTATGTCGCCTCTGAGAGTGTGTGCGGTAGCGTTGTTATAAATGGCGGCTTCGGCTTCTTTAAGTCTAACATCCAGGATTGAGTATCCGCGCTGAAAGGCTAGCATTATGTCCTCGCAAGTCCTGAGCTTCACTTGTTTGGTAGCTTTTAGAAAAAAAAAAGAGCTCATGTTAAGATACTTAATCCGCTGAGGCCATTGTGCCATAGTGGGCTACTGCAACAGTGGTTAAAGGTTCAATTCTCATTTATTTATATTTCCCTGCTCTCACGTAATATTTCAATTTGGTGTTTGAGCGGAGACTAATTTCTCTACGTCTCCGCTGCTTTGCTTGAAAGAGATTGATTTAATGAAAAATACACTTTCTTTCTTTGTCTTCTGTTTATTTTAATAAAATTGGTCTCAGCTGGTACGCCTGAAGACCATAAGTAAAGAACTGAAGTGAACTAAGAAAACGCAGTAATTTGATGCCACGCTCTATCTAAACAGACCCGGAACGTTATTTTAAAAGTATAAAACTATGTACTGTAATTGAATATTCACAACTTTACTTTTATTGTTATCATTTTTACTATTATTAATATTTTTTTAGCTTCACGTTGTAACCCGAACGTAGGAGGGTAAGTAAAGGGGAACTGGTAACCTAGTGTCAAGATACTTTCGTTCCCCACTTTCCGCCCAACCTAACGCCGCTCTTTGCCTCGTTACCAGCCCGAGGAAAAGAAAATATGAAATATTTAATTTCCTAGAATGGGAATCGAACTCACAAATTGTAGCCTCTTAATCACTATAACATTAAACATTTAATTCTCTTAATAAAAAGTAAATGAGAATATACCAAATTTCTATGTCAATTATAAAGCTTTTATGCCTTTGTTCTTTCACCACAAAAAAAACTCTCTGGCATCATCAATTGATTGATATCCTTGCAAAACTTTTATTTGTATTGATTAATCTATATAAGAAAGAAAGTACTTGAGGTAATGGCCATAAGCCACTGTTATATTGTATTCCACAATAAACTATAGTTACAGCTTCAAATTTGTTTTAGGATTAGTGGGGGAAAATATTTTTACAGGGTGAAAGGCAATAGGTTAAAAATGGCTGTGATGATGATGATAATGATGACAAACATGGTGACTGGTGGATAGATAGACTAACTAATACATGTGGTCGGTTCTAACAATTTTTACCAAGCTTACCGCGGTTCTCTGTAACTAAAATTAAGAAGATATTTTAAGAAACCAAAAAAGTCTCTTAAAACTTTACTCAGACGTTCCAGATCTTTGATTTTTATGACATATATTTTAAATTTTACACACGTAGCGGGGTAGGCAGAGGGAACCTGCGAACCTAGTGTAATGACACTCCATTTCCATTTCCCCATTATTGTTGAATTTTGGAGGCATTGCCTGTAAAGTGGTGTGACTCATCGCCGCGCTTGCTTCGTTACCAGAACGAGATATATGAAAATATTAAATATTTCATTTCCTCGAGTGGGAATCGAACTCACAACCTGTTAAGCTTAATAACCACAGCTTAACTACAGTCGCTAATGCTGAAAAATGCTAATAATCGGCTTCACGCTTTATCCCGCACACAACAGTGTAGACAAAGGGAACTTAGTGTTAAGACACTCTGTTCTCCACGTTCCGCCGAATTCTGGAGGCGTTGCGTGTTGAGGGGCGGCACTCAACGCCGCGTTTTGCCTCTTCAATAGAGCGAAGAAAAGAAAACATAAATGTTAATAAATATTTCATTTCCTCGAGTTTCGAACGAACCCACAACCAGTCAATTTTACAATCACACTATGTGCCCTGCGCCCCAATTGGCCTCTATAATTATTTCCCTAAATAATATTTTATAACTATAAAACATTTAACCAATGGCCATGTTGATTACTTGACATATATATAATTACTTAAAGTGTTTTCATTGTTGTTACAATGATGGAAATTATTTAAATTTTTCATTTCCATAATTATTTCTATAGTAAATAACATTGTGCTATTGGAAATGAAATATTTCATATTTTTATTTCTTGGCTCTGATAATAGGGCGGCGTTGTGATCCGCCACTCAACACGCAAAGCCTCAAACCTTGGCGGAAACCGTGCTAAGTGCGGGAAAATAGCTGGAATCGAACTCACAACGCTTTTTAGTCTGACTCTTTCCCACTGCGCCATGACGACCTCTAACATAGCCATTAAGTCCTCTTTATCTGTTTTCAAAGGGAAATCTGGTCAAAGCTACTTTTGTTTGTGTACCGCTTACCCTCCAGTCACACTTCGAGTGGAAGTTGCGACGCCAGTTGCGAATTAATTGGTTTGATACACTTTGTATCGGTTATAGTGTTTATATGTGGTTCTAAAACGGTGGTCGTAGGTTCGATAAATTTTTGTTTAGATTTTTTTATTTTTTCATACTTTTTTTAGAAGAAAACCAAAAATTACTTTAGTTTTATTTGGTTAAGTTTATAATTGAAGCCAGTCGTGGTGCAAGGGTGCAAGCGTGAGGCTTTAAATGCGACAAGTTGTAGGTTCAATTCTCACTCGAGCAAATGAATAATTTAAGTTTTCGTTTCCTCGAACGGGAATCAAACCCGCACCTGTCGTTTTACGTCAACAGTCACACGCTTGTACCCCATCGCCAGTATTCAGAAATAAATAAAACAGATTTCACCATTCAACTTTTAATTGGATGAAATTCCTAACTCGAAGCCGGATCAAATACTTGAGATGCACAATTATTCAAAACGTTATTAAATGAAGCCCACTTGGGAGAAACAATTTTAATATTAGATACAGCAAGGTAAGTAAAGGGAGGTTCCGAAAAGCTATACTTACTTCGGCTCGTCCATATGTTTACGTTGTAAATTTTTAATGTTCACTCGTCGTACGTAGTTAGGCAGTTTGTTAGCTTAACCGTCAAATCTTAATGAATGTCATGATGGTGAGTTCACGTTGAGTACGTTTGTATTCAAGGTATTCAATCCATTGTTAGAGGGAACCTGGGAACCTAGTGTTGGGAAACTCCGTTCCCCATTAAGATACTCTCTATTTCCCACTTTCCGTCGAATTCTGGGGACATTGCGTATTGAGATGCCTCGTTACCAGAGCGAGGAAGTGAATATGAAAATTTAAGATACAATTTGAAAATTTAAAAAGAAATGTAATATGTAGACATATCAAAAAATGTTTTCTATTTTTGTTAAACTTTAGGCCTTTTGCTACTCATTTTTTTCCCAAACAAAGCCAGGACAGGGAACCGGGAACAGGGAACAAGGAACCGGGAACAGGAAACAAGTAACCGGGATTTAGGAAAGTCAATAAATAGTAATATACCATTTTATTGACCAATACATACAAACATACATTGAATGATTGATTAGCTGACCTTCGATCCAGTTCAACGAATTTTTGTTCTTTGGAAACGTTCAATTTCCTCGCTGTTTCCTAGTGATTTCTTGTGAGAACGCTTTTATTTTCTTTTTCTATTCATTATTTTGCATGAAAATTGACTGTGCAAAATCATCCGTCACTTTCTTACGAGGGCGTTCGGTATAATTGGTATATTGATTTTCCCTATCTTCATATGTCAAGTCTGCACTTGCAGAGAGTGCTGTACAGTGTTGATATATCATTGTGTTCTCTTTTTTTCGTCATCGATGGATTGATTGATTGATTGATTGATTGAATGGCTTGATCTATTGATGCCTTCTTTGGTTGCTAAATAGGAAGCCGTGAAATCGACTGTAGCATCATATGTACAGTGTTATAATCATCGTTATTAAGTTAGGAGGATATTATATGTATGTTTTATGTAAATGTATGAACTTTTTTTTTCAGCTTCACGCTGTATTCCGTATATAGTAGGATAGGCAGAGAGAACCTAGTGTTAAGACAATCGTCCCCACTTTCCGCCGAATATATCGACGTAGAATGTGAATAGTCGAATTCAAAGCAGAGCTTTGGTCTTGCTCCCAGAGCGAATAAATGAAAATATTAATAAATAATAATTCATTCCCCAAGTGGGGATCGAACCTAAAATCGGTTAAAAGTTACGGTCACACCCTTGTGACCCTGCGCCATGACGGCTTCTGTATGAACTTAAAGGGGTTATAAGATTTCTCGCTCGTGCTAGTTATTATGTTAGTTTCATTGAAGAGGTTTCCGTTCTATATTGAGTTATTAACAACGACTTAGATCTAAGACTTTGAGGCTTAATCTAGAATAGCCTTCATTATAATATATACATTGTATAATGTAGGATTTTGTAGGGCACGAAGTAGAGCAGTTAATTCGCATGCCGTGTTTTGTTTGACACAAATAAAATTTGACCCCCTTAAATGATCGATTTGTTAATTTTTTTCCTTTTTTTTGTTTCCTTTTTTAAAATAGGCACTAAGAACCTTTTTTTATGGTGAGGAAATCCTGTTACGGGTACCGGACCGAGTGGGAACCCGAGCGGGTTATGTGGGACTGGCTAATGTAGGCCGTCCGAATACCCACTAAAACCTCACGGTGCTCCTCCTCGACCGCCACTGGCCGCGAGACACGGGGACAACAGTCTTCCGCAAAACGCGGCGGGCACCAAGAACACAGTCTTTTTTAAAATAAAAAATGTACCAGAACTGTTTATATTATAAGAGCGAGTATAAACAGTTTCTCACGAACTGCGCCACCATAACATTTTAATTTTAATCTACTGTGTGATGCAAAAAGAGTATGTACATCTAATTATTAAGACGGCAAAGATATCACGTTCGTAGTATGGGGAGTCTTCTTAGATATTTATTTCATCCTATTTTGCAATATTTGTTATTATAGCGGCAACAGAAATGTATAATCTTTGAAAATTTCTACTGTTTAACTGTCACGGTTCATGATATACAGACTAGTGACTGACAAGCAGACAGCGAAGTAGTAGTAATAGAATCTCTTTTCACCCTTTGGGTATAGGTACGTAAATATATCAATTATTCTTTGTAACATTATTTCTTTTTTACCGTTCATTTAGTGGTCAAATGTCACAATCGAAACGCCATAAACTAAGAATAAAACAATATATCAAGTAGCGTTTCGTTTTATATGTATTGAAAGAGAAGGTAGTAGCTTCCTTCAAATTTTTTATGTTACTTTGCAAAAAAAAGATTTGTTTATATGTGTGATATACTCGATATTATGAAACTATAACAATGGTGTAGTTGTTCAGACTTATTATTATAGACAATTTTTTTCTTTTTTAACTTTTTAAAGGGTCGTGTTTTTGTTTTTCTTATTCAAAGGAACAGATCTTCAAATCGTATTTTGTAGATTTTATGAACAATTTTGTGAACATTTTTAGAGAAACCCTCGAATAATACGCTCATGGCTCTTTCCTCTCAATTTGCATAGTCCTTGATTTACATATTGTGTTGTAAAAAAGTAGACCGTAATTTTCTCCACCGCGTATTTTGTGTTAATTTGTAAAATAATACTATTATAGCTCTTGGCTTTTTATGCCAAGCACTAATACTGCTAGAATTTCAAATTTGGTAGTTTTAATGATTTCTTCTTCATATAGAGCTTCTCCAATTGGTGAAGGTCGGTTTTGGGAACTTCACATATATAGTCCTAGACCAGATGAATTATATCTACGGCGCTTTGAATTCCCGTCCATTCTATGAGGTTCCTCCGCCATGACTTTCTTAATGATTTACAAGTTTGTTAGTCCATCAATCTGTTGAGCAATATTTTGATCCAAAGTCCACCTCGGGCAATAATCCATACTTATAAAAGAATTTGCGTTCTATTTAGACTTCTCGGATTCGCCCATCCTATCTTCAAAAAGCTAAAATATCTTTCCTTAAGCTAAAGGTTCATTAATTTATATAAGTATATGTATAAGTCTTTTTTTAAAGTAATATTTGAATCTAGTTAGTAAAGTAGTATAAGAATTCTTTTTAATATGATTGATTGTATTGCTTTCTGTCTACAGTAGCGACATACCAACACTTATTCGGCGGAAAGTGGAGCACGGCAGTGTCTTAAGCGGAATGGAGTGTCTTAACACTAGGTTCCCGGGTTCCCCCTGCCTACACCCCTTTTCATATTAAATACAAATTGTTTTTCTCCGATAACTAACCAAGAACGCTACAGCTGTTGTTAGTGATATTATGTAAATATGTATATATGTACAATCAATCTTGACATCTTGTTTGAGTAAATGTGAATACGTATCTGGCTTAAGGGGCTTGCGGAGGGCGAGTAAACAGATTGTGGTCGTGAGATTAACTCATACTTAGCTATTTGGGTTGATACTATGGAACTGGCGAATTAACATTATATGTTTGATAACTTGAAAATTAAAAAATAATAGTTATAAAGTAATAGTTTAAAATAATTAAGAACATGCTTTTTTACAAGTGCTTTAAATGTTATAAATTGTGCTTGGAGCCATAAATTATATGAGTCTAAGCTTGAGTGGTTCATTAGAAACCTTTGAAGAGTTCCACTATTACAATTATCACAAGCGAGTTAAATTCGGTCTCTTAGATTTTATTACATGGCTACAAAGTTATAAGGGAACCTGGGCACCTACTGTTAAGGTATTCCAATCTCTATTAATATACTTACGTTCCCCACTATCCGCCGCATTTTCAAGGCACTGCGTGATGAGTAGTGGAATCTAAGTACATAATATCTATACTATATATAAATACTACGTTCTCTTTGCTTAGTCTACTATGCAGAATAACACGTGAAATTGAAAATTTCTTATTTCAAAGTGAAGCAAAATAAAATAAATATAATACATTAAAAAAAATTGTAATATCAAATCAATTAAACAAAAAGAAACTTTTAACATAGAGTACTTAAGACAGAGGTTTTTCTCGTTTGGTCAAAGACGGTGCGGCGTTAAGTTCCGTTCCTACAAACAATTGCGTAGCATATAGTAATGTTATTAACCAAAATGAATAAAATTTAATAATGAATGTATATTTAAACGCAACTCTTTCGGAGAATAATAAAACTTTATTTCAGTATCGATGCAGCTGTTGTATAAATAACTTTTGAATGGATTATAATTAGCGTTGTCGTTCTGAATTGATGTCAACAGTTCGTTGGAAAAAGAAGAAACATTTTTTTTATTTATATCTTATTTTAACGCTTAAACTCGCATATAGCAAGACTAGGCAGAGAGAATCTAGTGTTAAGACTCTCCGTTCCCCGTTTGCTGTCTAAATTCATGACATTGCGTTTAGTTAATTTCTATGTCTCGTTATATCATGTAGGGAAATGACGTTTCGATTATTAAAAAATACACATATTTTTTAACTTCCACGGTGTATATATCTTTAGCTGACAGGCAGATGGAACTTAGTGTTAAGACATTTCGTTCTCATTAAGAAACTTCTGTTCCCCACTTTTAGCCGAATTTTCAACGCCTTGCGTGTTGACGAGTGAGAATGGAACCAGCAACCATTGCGTAAACCACAATATATACTTTTTATTTTCTTTACAATATATGTAATTTTTATAACATATTTTCTCAATATTTTCATTTTCAAGTTGTGTTATTTTAATGAAATCTACTCGTTACAATATTTTTATTGTTTTATTTTTTTATTTTACATTTCGTTAAGTGTATTGCATATTTTTTCTTGGTATTTCTATTATTATTTTTTTTATATAAAGAGGCCATCGTGGCGCAGTGGCACAAGCGTATGACTGTAAACGCAACGGTTATGGGTTCGACTCCCGCTCGGGGAAATAAATAATTATTTCCAAATATTTTAATTTCTTCGCTCTGGCAACAAGGCAAGGCGCGTCGTTGAATTCCACCAATCAACCCGTAATGCCTTGAAAATTCAGCGGAAAGCGAGATACAACGTGAAGGTTAAAAAGAAGATTTATAATTCTTAATAATAGAACGTAACGTAAACGCCGTGCCACGCCGGTTATGGGTTCATGAATTTTATTCACGTACCTACTTGGATGACAAAGCGCAGCGTTGAGTTCCGCGTTTTAACGATGTCTTGAAAACTGTCTGTCTGGGAACTGAGTGTCTTAACAACAAAAAAATATTTAGTGCTCCTCTACACTCCTCATGGAAATATATAGAAGTAATATTTTGAGATGATTCAAAGGCAGAGTACATCACTAGTGAAAATATTATAAATCAAATACAACCTTGTATCTGGATTTCTAACAATAATTTAATTTCGTAGAGCTTGCATTCCGCTCTAAAGCCCAAAACGTATTTGCCAAAAGGAGGTTAAATGTGGCCGTTTAAATCTAATTTATGTAATTTATAACGTCTTTTTGATGCCATTTGTGACAAACCAGCGAACTGGCCAAATTCTATTCTAGAATAAGAAAATACATTCAAATTATTATTATTGCTAAGACTGCTGTCTATCTGTCTGTCTGTCCGTCTGTCACCAGGCTGTACCTCTCTTGATAGTTAGACAGTTGAAATTTTCACAGATAATTTATTTCTGTTGCCGTTATAACAACAAATACTAAAAACCGGTCAAGTACGAGTCAGACTCGCATACCAAGGTTCCGTACCAATTTCAAATTTGTAGGTTAACGGGAAGTATAACTTATAGTAATAAAAGTTGACATACTAAAGTTACACAAAATCGGAAAACCTGATTTTAAGACACTCCGTTTTCCACTTCTCGCCGAATCCGCCGTAAGGCATTGCATGTTGAATTGCGGAATTCAACGCCGCGCTTAGCCTCGTTACCAGAGCGAAGTCAATGAAAATATTCAATATTTCATTACACCGAATGAGAAACGAACCCTCAAGCGTTACGTTTACAGTCACACGCTTGAGCCTCTGAGCCACGACACAGGCAATTCCATAGAAAAACTATAATTAAGATCTGAAATTTCAGATATTAACTAAAGTTAACTTAAGACTAGTCGTGGCGCAGGAGCACAAAGTGTGACTGTAAAATCGACTGGTTGTGGGTTCGATCCCCACTGGAGGAAATGAAATATTTATTTACATTTATATTTTCATTTCTTCGCTCTGGTTTCGAGGCAAAGAGCGGCGTTGAGTTCCGCCACTCAACACACAATGCCTCCAGAACTTGGCGAAAAGCGAGGAACGGAGTGTCTTAACACTAGGTTCCCTCTGCCTACCCTGCTCTGTGCGGGATACAGCATGAAGCTGATTTAATATTTTTAACTAAAGTTAATATCTAAAAATTTAGCTACTTTACCTTGTAAGTACTATCTACCTTTGTAAATATATAAAATTTATCGTTAGAACTGTGTCATGAAGCACCACCGCTGTTACAAAAGTATTTTATTTTATAAATGACATACATTCGTTTCCTTTTATTGTTCTTAGTGGTTCAGAAAATGAAATATCGCGGGGATTTATACAGTCATACCGGAATAGTACGTGACTAAGATATTAGACTAAGGAGTGGTTTAAGTGGTTTCAGGTAGAACATGAGAATCAAAAATAAAATTTTGATTTTGATTAAATTTCACTTTATTTATTTATCTTTGAATAATGGAACATTGAAAACTCTCCTTGCAGAGATGCTAGCGCCATATTATAAGTTGTAACAAACATGTAAGAAAGTAGCTTCATGAGTACGTATGGCTTAGTGGTCACAGCGCTTGGACGGTAAACAGGAGGCGTAGAGTTAAATCTCGCTATGTAAAAATTTTTATACATTTAATTTTTTCGTTTTCTAAAGAAGTATTTTCATTTCTTTGGTCTCATAACAAGATAAAGTGCGACGGCGTGGTCTAAGATTAGGCGGAGTGTCCAAAAAAACAACTTCAACATACGGGATAAAGGTAGAGCTGATTTTTTTATTATTGTAATTATTAATAATTGCAATAAATGATTATCATTTTAAGGTAATCATGACGCAGTGGTACAAGCGTGCAACTGTAAACGCGACGGTTATGGATTCGATTCCCACTCGGTGGATATAATATATAATATGTTCTTTTCTTTTCTTAATGGAGAGCAGTGTGCCCTAGGTTCCCAGATTTTATTTGCCTAATCTGCTATGCGCGGGATACGTCGCGAAGCTAAAAAACGTATTAAAGTTCCCTATGATATATTTATAACACCAGGATGTATGTCAGCAAAATCAATCTAATAATTGTTTATGACTTTTGATGTGTTTACCAAAAATAGAAGGAAGACGCCATTTTCTCGAAAACAAAGAAGTTCTTTTTCCTCAGTAATAAATATTTTTGATGTGTCGTGTCGTATATAATAAATGTATTATTTTTTCGGTTTAGTGAATATAGATAATATTATATATAGATAATATATTATACACAATGCACACCTACATTATATTTTTTTAAAAGAACCCGCATCCGTCGTGAATGTTTCACGACGGATGCGGGTTCCATCCCTGCTCGGAGAAATGATTATATTTATGTTATTTTCATTTCGGAGTCATTCTTATCGATTTACATATTTAAAATTCCCCATTTAAAACTCCTTCGTTACTGAGTGACTGACAAACGGAGAACCGGGAGATTAGAGGCCTCAACACCCAACAAGTCATGCCTTCAGATTCAGCGGAAAGTGGGGAACGGAAACAATTCTGTTAAGACACCTTAACACTTGGCTCCTTCTGTCTAACCTACTTTATACAGCATACAGCGTGAAGCTAAAAAAATACGACTTTAAACACAAATAAAGAATTGCTGGCAACGACTGGTTAATATGTACGTAAATATATGAAATTTTAGAAACACACTATTCTTTACTTGATAATGTAAGATTTCAGGAACAGGAACTGAATAAATACGATCAAAGAAGTCGGTTCTTCGAGATAAAAACGTTCCACTTTGCAGTTTACACGTACATACATACATATACGGCTATGACTAAAACGTGTTTCTTTTAAATGCAATGATTGTATTTAGATACTGTCTTGGAACTACAATATAAGATCAAGAATCAAGATTTTTATGTTGGCGTTATAGCCATTGTATATACCTAACGTGACCATACGTCCTGTTTGGAACGGGACTGTCCCGTTTTACGCTTGTGTGTCCCGGTGTCCCGATACTTGTCATCGGGACGTACAAATGTCCCGTTCTTTCGAAATAGCACTTAAATTTTGTCGGTCGAATCAAGTTTCAAAATTGTAGCCAATTATACCATAGAAGAAATGAAATCACTGTACAGTAAGTGTGTACAGTAAGCAGACTTCTTAAAAAAAAACAAAAGCCAACCTAAAAGAATAATTCTATCGAAAATTTAAAGTCCCAGTGGTGAAGAAGAAGCTACTAAGAATTTTATATGGGATATGATACATTCTAAGTGTTCAAGGTAACTTCGAGCACAGTACAGTTATCACAGATTTTAACGTTTGCATTATCTTAAAATATTCGAGACATTGCGTATTGAGAGGTGGAACTCAACGCCGGTTAATGTCTTTTTTCTTCTTCAGTTCAGTTCTTTAATTATGCTCTTTTTCTACTACATCGAGGAAATGGAAATGCAACAATGACATGACAGCAGTAACACAGTGACAATGACAAGACAGCTTTGATTAGCCAAGAAAAAAAAATCGTCCTATAACGCTGTTAATATTTTTATTTCTTCGTGGAGGCAAAGCGTCGCGTTGATTCCGCCACGGAGCACTCTATGCCTTCTGATTTCGGTGGGCAACGCAGTGTTTTAACACTAGTTTCCCTCTGGGTACTCTGCTGTGTGTGATGCGTGATGATAGTAAAAAGACGTTTCTAAACAGAAGGTATATAAATAATAGTGACCAGACACAACCGCAACAACGACGTGAAGACGTTTGTAATTAAATAAAAGGCGACTAAAGTGGTTCTTCAGACGTTAATTAATTTGTAACTGGACACCATCTTTAAATGGAAGTCAGGGTAGCTATTGCAAAAATATTTTTCATATTGTGGTAGTTTTTTTTTATTATTTTAACCAAACACTACAGACACGTGGTCCGTATTTTTTTTTTTTACTTTTTCATGATTATCAGCTTATCAACAGTTTTATATTTATCTGCCACTTAAACAAAACTTATAACTAGAGATAATCATCTAGATATTTAATTCCTAAGAACGTCCAGGTATTTTTAGATTGCCTTTTTGTAAACATAAAATATTGTGATAGTTGGAAATGAAGAAGTTATTGCTGCTATCTTTTCTTATTTTTTTTCATGTAGGTACAATACAATTGATATATCTGTTAATATTAAATTTAGAATGAATCCATGCGTCTATCATGAATGATTTTAATTTATATATTTTTTATTTTTACTAAAAAGTTTTGATTTATTCTCGTATCGTTCGATGCTGTTGGCGTTCCGAACGTACCAGTTGAGTAGTCACTTTTCTCACTTTTTAAATGTCACTTAACTCACTTTTTAAATGTCACGTTGCATTCGGAACACACGATGGACACCTCCCATTCTTCTTCATTTATTCTCTTTTTTGATTTATTTACTGTCTTCTTATTTTTTATACATCCTCCTGCCTTCTCCCGCAAGGAAGAAGAAATTTGTAACAAATATCACTTCTTCCTTTTTTTTCTGTTTTGTATACATACTATTATCTCTCATATATCACATACATCGACATCGCTTGACTAAATTACTATCATCATCATCGTCGTCATCATAAATTCAATTCAAATTCAGAATAATATTTATTGAAATAGATTTTTAGAAGCACTTTTGAGTCGAATGAACATAAAGCCGCCACCGGCTCGGAAGGTAGTTTTGCTGAGAAGACCCGCCAAAAATCTAAATAGTTGCTCTTTTCAAACTTGAGCAACTACGACTTGTGTTATTTTCACTAATTTTAAATAATTGTTTTTTTTACCTTCACGTTGTATGCCGCACATAGCAGGATAGACAGAAGGAACCTGGGAACCCAGTATTAAGACATCCGTTCTTATTAAGATAATTTCCGTTTTTCACTTTTCGCTGAGTTCTGGATGCATTGTGTGTTGGGTGGCAAAACTCAACGCCGCGCTTTGCCTCGTTACCATTGCGATGGAACGAAAATATTAAATATTAAATATTTCATTGAGTTGGAATCGAACCCAGGACCTATCGCGTTTATAGTCGCACTCTTGTGCTCAATTTAAATAATTGTAAATTACAAACAATTTGATTTGTAAACTTTAGGTTCATGTTCATTTTATTTGAAAAGTCAAACAAACAGCTTTACCAATGGTTTCTTCTATTTATATAGATTAGCAAGTAAACATTGTTATTTGCTTTGCAAAGTGTTTGGACTTGCAGTTAAGTAAACTGTCGTCTGGTGTAGCTAGGGTTGCCACATCCAGGCTTATCATTTTCTTGGAACATTTTCCTGGAGCAACGTAAATCAGAGGACACGGAAGCAGAGTTTTAGTGTCCGATCCGTGATAATGTATATCTACGGACTTTATACCTGTAATTGTTGATTGAGATTTTTTTTCTGAAAATCTTTTTAAATATGTAAACCTTTATACATAAATGTAGTTCGGATTTTTAGGTACCTCTTTATGATGCAAATATTCAAATTTTATTGACTGAAATTAGTATTTATGGAAAATATTTATTTTGAAAATATATAGAAATTTGAACGTAGCGGGACGGAACCCGCGTTGGACGGTATCCAAGAGGCGCGGGTTCAAATTCCGCTACGTTAAAATGTTTTTATGTTTTCTAAATAAATATTTACCTTTCCTAAGTGTAGAATAATACTTTAAGTACATTAAAAATATTATTTATGAATACCGGGACAGCAAAATAAAACTACTGTACACGGAACAAACAACACACAAAATTTCCGAACAATCCTGGATTTCCTGGGCATCTGGCAACCCTAGGTGTAGCCGTGATATGTCCCTTGCAACCGATTGGATGCAAGTGACGTCTCATTGTAGGTTTTATAGTGTCGTTTGTCTGGCAATGGAGCTGGATTGTTGAAAATGACTGCTTTAAATTATAGAGAGAATGTAAATAAAGAGGCCAGTTTTGGCGCAGGCGCACTGTAAATCCGACTGGTTGTGGGTTCGATTCCCTCTCTAGGAAGTGAAATATTTACTTACGTTTATATTTTCGTTTCTTCCCTTTGTTTCGTTCCCTCTGCCTACCCCGCTGTGTGCGGGATATAGCGTGAAGCTGATAAAAAAAAGAATCTTAATATTGTTATTTTCTGTATATAAATAATCATGGTCGTTGTATTCAGATAGTTTAATATTATAGATTCGAAAAATTATAGCAAATACTAAATGTACCAATTAATCTTGAGCTACGAGCAGTGCTTGAGACTTTCGGCCCAAGAGTAGTGTTCAGGATAGCCAAACTAAAGGTAACGGAATTTAACATTGAAGTTATTCAAATTACAATGTTTTCTCTAACATTAATTTGAAATTATTATAATAGTTTGAAAGGTACTAACTTTCGATTAATCTAGGCAAGTTGACGGAACCTGGGAACCTAGTGTTAAGATCCCGTATAACGTATAAAAGATAACTCCGTTCCCGTTAAGGCTCTTCCGTTCACCACTTTCCATCGAATTCGAAGGCGTTGCGTTTTGAGTGGCTGAACTCGTCGCGGCGCTTCGCCTTCTTACCAGAACGAGGGTATAAAAATATTAAATATTTAAAAAAAAATATGAAATATTAATATTATTTTAATAAACATGTTTAATATTTTTATTTCCTCGAGGAGAATCAAACCCACAACCCGTCGCGTTCACAGTCGCTCACTTGCGCCCCTGCGCCAGACTGACCTCACGTTATCCTGACTGGATAACGTTACCTAAAAGTTTATTATCGTCATTATTTGAAAGTTGGTAAAATAAAGGTGTCCTGTTCGCTTTCCTTGTTTAATAAGAGAGCGTCGTGTTGCTACGATTTACTTTAATTAGTCCCTTAGCTTAGACGAAACCGGATAGATGAAGGTCAGGTGGGATGTGGATTTTTTTCTATATTATTAGATAATTAGTCGTATAAAAGCTATGTGTAGTAACACTACACATAGCTTTTATACGACTAGTTAAAACAGTCGTTATATGAACACATATAAAGACTGTTTTTTTATAAATTCAGAATACAGAAGGAACTGGAATTTACATATTATGTATGTTTTAGAGTGGATGTAAATATGAAATTTTTTTTAAAGGATTTAACTTCAAATGCCAACTTATCATCGGGTGACCGCTTATTTGTCTGAGCGTACGCTTGTTTGCCTTTTCTATAAAAATGTATATACAATACCCGCAAATAGCAGGGTAGGCATGGGAAGCATAGGAATCTAATGTAATGACACTCCCTTCCTCATTAAGACATTCAGTTTCCTACGTACTTCCGTATAGGAATAAATAAAACAACTCAACGCCGCGCTTTGACTTTTTTCGGAATATCTACACCTAAAATTTAGTTACTCTACCGATTAAAATATTCTATATTTAAGATTAAAATTCGAAAAGGAGAACGCTACAAAATCTCATCACCTTTGAAGGCAGCTATCCAACCGCGTTAATCTCAGCTGAAGTTACCTAATTATTAACTTAACAAAAACAGTTCACTACAATGCCGCAAAACGTTAATTGATAAAGTTTGGTGTATGTAGGGTATTTCGGAATATCCTGCGGGTCGTGGCTCGGATTTGATTTAGCAACTTGGTTTTGACGTTAATTGTGTACTAATATTTAAAAATATGTTTGGTTCAACGTGCTTATCTCAGAAACTACTGGGTCGAATTGAATTTTGTTTTGTATTGGATCCATCCAATCATTCCAGTCTATTTATCAAGGAAGGTTTCAGGCTATTTTTAACCATTTTTAAAGTGTTATTCCACACTTAGGAAAGAAAAATACCTATTAAGGAAACGACGAAACATGAACTGTTTCTAAAGAGGCGCAGATTTGAATCCTGTTACGTTCAAATTTTTATACATTTTCTTAATAAGTAGGTTTCAGGCTACACCACCTGAATTATTTCTGCGTTAGAGTAGGAGCTGGCATGTCACCTTGGTTTGACATCCGATCGGGTGTTAAACAACCCAGTCAGCAAGTCAGCTTGGTTGTTCAATTTGTATTTGGATAGCTGTCTCCAAGGAGTGAAACAAAGTGATGTGGGAGTGCAAGGAGGTGACCTGAATGTGAATTGCCTGCTGTACGCAGATGTAGCAGTGCTTATTGCATCATCAGAATGCGAGTTGCAGGCATTGGTCACCACTCTGAAAGAAGGGTGTGAATATAATGGTCTAAGCCTCAATGCGAATAAGACAAAGATTCTGATTTTTCAAAGAGATGAAGAAAGGACGGCATGCAATATTGGGAAGTATGTTCAGTAGAGATGGAAGACACAAATACACAGAATGGCAGGTACTAGCAAGGATGTCACGGTGAGAATGAAGAAGAACGTGCTCAGCTGGTTTGGGCACGTCGAACGAATGAGTGATGAAAGAATGGCAAAAAAGATTTATGATGGAAAAGTGAGCGGTAAGAGAGGTAGAGGGAGACCTCGGTTGACCTTCAAAAACACAGTATCGAAGATACTGGAGGAAGGTCACGTACAAAGCATGAGGCCCCTCCGAAGTGCATGTATGAAAAGGTTGATGACAATGGACGAGGCGAAAGAGGTATGTAGAGACCGTAGCGCTAGGGATAAAGCGTAATAGTAGCAGTTAGAAGAGGCCCATCGTTATGCAGGGGCACAGGCGTGCGACTGTCCTCACGAGAAAAATTAAGTATTTAATATGTTGAGGCCAGTCGTGGCGCAGGGGCACAAAGTGTGACTGTAATACCGACTGGTTGTGGGTTCGATCCCCACTCGAAGAGATGAAATATTTATTTAAATTTATATTTTCATTACTTCGCTCCGGTGTCGAGGCAAAGCGCGGCGTTGAATTCTGCCACTCATCACGCAATGTCTCGAAAATCCGGCAGAAAGTGGGGAACGGAGTGTCTTAACACTAGGTACCCCTCTGCCTTCCCTGCTGTGTGCGGGATACAGCGTGAAGCTCATTTTTAATATATTCATTTCAGCTCAAAGCGCGGCGTATAAATCCATACCTATATTATAAATTCAAAAGTAACTCTGTCTGTCTGTCTGTCTGTCTTTTACGCAATCAGGGCCAAACCGCTAATTCAATTCTGATAAAATACTCATATAGAGATACTTGAGGGTCTTCGGATGAACATAGGTTACTTTTTTTTCTCATATTTGTAATATTGTCGATATATACTAATATATTAAAATATTTTTTAGTTTGACAGGCAATTTATTCTGCCATGTTAATAACAACCGACCGTTGCTAAGCAACGGTTTGCAAAGTTTGTTTGTTGTTATGAGCAAAATGAGCTTGCTTAACGCATACATGGCGTGCGCCGACTCAACCTTATGAGATACATAAAAACAATGTTTTACAAAAATATTGTTCTTTAAATAATGTTTAAGAAAGTCCGCGATACATATACCATGTTTGTAGTGTATGGACCCACAGACACTACGCAATCTTAAATAATACTGAGAACACTATCACTGGCTCACCACTACACCAGATCAGCAGCAGCGCGGGAGCACATCCGACCTGTACCGCGTCAGTGACAACACTCCCCCCCTCTACTGGTGTACATGAGACAATGCTACATATCTATTTAATAGATACAAACACTACATCCCTTCCTTTTTATTATTTTATTTATTTACTTACTACATCATAAAAATTTAAATCATACAGAATTTATAATTATTCATATACCTTATAATAATAATTAAGAAATTTATTTATTATTTTTTAAATATTAATTTGGTTTAATTTATTATTCTTTTGTATTATCTCCATTTGAATCATTTTCTTCCTCTACTGATTTCCATTGTCCTTCTACACGCTTTAAATGAATCGCATTTCTTCTTAATCTTTGTCCGGTTTCTTCATTCCTTATCAATATGTCTCCGCCTACGGATTTCTCCACCACATGTGGTGTGGGATTAAAAGTAATTGAAAGTTTGCTAGTCTTATCCATTTCCTTAATATATACTTTCTCACCCTCTGCAAGCTCTACGTCTTTCGCTTTTCTCTTCCGGTCTCCATATTCCTTTCCTTTCTCTTTTTCCGATTTGTCCCGATCTCTCACATCAGTGTCGTTTTCCAATTTATTCATCTCTTTCAACATCGGGATTTTATCCCTATTCATTCTCTTAAAAAATAATTCCGATGGAGTCTTGCCATGTATGCCTTTTGTTATTACTGGTAACGTTTGAGTGAAATCTCCTGCTAGCAATACGGTGATTCCTACAAATATAATTGGCCTATTTTTGATATCCACCAAAGTCCGATTTATATAATAGCTTCAATTGCCCTTTTATGATACTTTGTACACTCATCTCAAACTAACTGACATTTTTGCAACATTATTCCACGATCACTAGTTTCACTAATATTGCAAATTGCAAATTGGTGATTCTTTATGAACTGAGCATCCAAGAAAAATAACCCACCTTTATCATTTTTAACGTGTCGTAAAACGTTCTGGAATACTAAATATTTTTTTCTCTGGATTCAATTTTTCAGTGATTTACTATTTTTTTTTCCGTGAGATGCTGTTACAATATAATTGTATCATAACTCATTTCTCGTATGTATGAGTTGATGTAGTAAATCCGAAATCGGACATATATTTTCCAGTTATTATAATTACTTGGTCTTCTATTTTTATGAGGGCCGCGTTGTAGACACAATCATTATACTATTAAGTTCAGGGAATCTGTGTAATATATCTTCAACCATATTATTTTAATGTTTATCTCACATCTTTAACGGATTTGAGAGTCCACAGCTTGCTATTAATATGCAAAATAGCTCTCTAAGTTTTATAATTGATTTACATGGTAGGGCCTCCTCTAATGTTTCATCCAATGATTATCATTTTGTTTTGTGTTGAGAGCACCTGGTCTTTATGTTTTTTGAGATCTGCAAATGTCGTTGGTTCTCCATGTTGGTCTAAGGTATAAACTCTGCCTAAAGGTCCAAGGTATAAACTCTGCTTAAAGCATCTCCAGATTTAATGCCTGACCAATTTAGAACAGGAATTTCTTGGACTCTTTCTTAGAGGAATTCGTAAAAACCGGTAAACCGACCGGACTGATATGTGAGTACCTCATTAATAAGATTGGTGGTATCTATGTTTTTGATAGTGAAAATTGCTTGGTCACTTTCTTTATATATAAATATTTACAAATATATTTTATAGTCCATTTTATATTGACCATAGTGGATAAGTGTTTTTACTGAAAACCCTTGCAACAATGTCATATATGTCAATATTTTTCATTATGTCTGTTAATATTTTTAATGTATTATGCGGAGGAATTATTTTATTTTTTGATTCAAAGATTAGATTAGGTAACACGTTTTGGATATATTAATTGTTAGTAGATTGTGTTGGAACATGTAGTGTATGGACCCACAGACACTAAGCACACTTAAAGAATACTGAGAACACTATCACTGGCTCACCACTACACCAGATCAACAGCAGCGAGGGAGCACCCAGTGACAACACAATCTATCATAATCAGTGTCGTTTTCCAATTTATTCATCTCTTTTAACATCGGGATTTTATCCCTGTTCATTCTCTTAAAAAATTATTCCGATGGAGTCTTGCCAGTTACAGAATGAGGAGTAGAATTATACATCATTAGATATTCATATATAGTTTCTTTCATTCTTTTTTTCACCTTTACTTATATTTAGCCTTTTAAGATGTCCCTGTTTTGACGTTCCACTTCTCCATTCATTTGTGGCGAATATGGCACAGTATTGAAAAGTCTGATATTGCAAGTTGTACAAAAATTTAACACTCTTCGCTGATGAATTGACGGCCATTATCAGCAGTGATGGATAATGGGTAACCTAATCTACTAAAGGTTTCTCCTAAATTTTTTATTATATGTGCACTTGTTATGTTATGCACTTTGTAATTTTAATCTCTTTATAGCGACTATAATAATCAATTGCAACTGAAATGTAAACATAACTCTGTAATGGTCCTAATATATCCATTGCAATATCTATCCAGGATTCAGATGGAAGCTCCCGACGTTTTATTGGTGCTTGAAGATTTGGTAAACTAACTAATGTGCACCCTTTGCAACTTTTTACCATAAGCTCAACGTCTTTATTAATTTTAGGCCACCATATCTTACAGCGAAGACGACTTTTCATACTAACTATCCCAGGATGTCCTTCATGAGTTGCACATAATACCTGGTATCTGATCCTTAGGAATTACTAATGTAGTTCCTCTCAAAAGTATATCATCATAAAAGCATAATTCCTCAGAAAATATTTTATATGATTTTACACATTCATCCCATCGATTGTTATACTATGCGTGTATATCCCTTTTTTAACTCTGTTAATCTTCAAATCTGTTTCCGAAGCCTTTATTATTTGATTCATTGAGATTGCATAAAGACATGGCTTTCTATTTATGGCTGAATTGAGTTATTAGAACATTTACCCAATCGTGAGAGTGAGTCTGCGATATTGGTCTTCCCGGTTTATATTTAATATTATAACGATATGCCTGTAGAGGTAAAACCCATCTTTCAACACGAGTACATGGTTTCGACTTTGGACTGAAAATAAATTCTAATAGTTTATGATCGATTATTAAATCAAATTCTTTACCAAAGAGAAATATATTAAAATGTTCAATGGCCCAAACCAAAGCAAGAGCCTTTCTCTGTTTGGCTATATTTCTTTTCACATTCACTAAGTGTTCGATTACCGTATGCAATAATCCTTGGTCCATTATTATCGATTTGTACCAAAACGGCTCCTAAACCCACAGGGTTCGCGTCTGCTATGACTTGTGCCTTGTCTTCAACATCATAATAACCTAATGTTTCAATTTTTGTTAGTGCCTGCTTTAATTTTTCAAACGACTGATTTTGATTACTATTCCAGTATTTTTCAATGTTAGCTTTGGTTACTAATTTCTGTCTTAGTAGTTCTTTAAGAGGTTCAATCATCGTAGCCAAATTTGGGATTAAAATATTTGTTAAATTCCTCACAAATTTCTTTATGATCAGTGATTTCTTTAACGTTTATTTTTAGTTTTGAAGGCACGCAGTTGTTTTTAATTTTGTTACAAGCTAATTTGTTAACTAAAATAGCTCCAACATCTTCTTAGGTTTGTTCATTAGTTAAGTAATTTTTTTAAAGTAGTAGGCATCTTTTATATTCTGAATTAGTGTGGTTAGTTGGCTTTTGTCTGTTTCAAATTCTTTCTTTAGTTTTTCGTCCTCCTGTCTACTATATATACTATACTTATTTTCTTATACATCTAGTCTTTCTGCGGTTGGTTTAGAATTTTAGTCTTGATAATTTTACTCATATTTATGTTGTATTTTATTGTATTTTCCAATTTTGTATTGTCGTTTTCATTGGAGTTTATCATCATTTTATTTTACTTTAGTCATGGTATATAACTTGTCATAGTCTATTGCTTCATATTTAGTTTGAATTTTCTAAGGTTGGACATATTTCGTTATTTCAAAACAGATTTGTTTATGGTCGATTTGACATAGCTGATTCAAAAATTGTCATATGTAATTCCTCAAATTTATGCTCACATGATCCAGAATCGATTTTTGTGTCGCAGAATCTCTTATACGGTATTTCTTAGCGATCTTATTTATATGACTAATATTCGTTATGTATATTATTTAGTTTTTTGTCATGTGTTAGTAGATCTATATTGAAATCTCCGAAACCTATTGCTCTAGTCCTCTTCTGAATTTGTTAATTAAATGTTGTATGAAAATTCCCATAGTTTGTGTTACCAGGGTTATATACAATATCAATTTCTATTGAGTAGTTTTCGAGTCTTATTCCATAAGTAATTGTTCCCATCTAAATATTCAGATTCAGACAAATATTATACATTAACAATAACCCGATAAATTTAAATTTAAATTTGTAGGAGGCCAGTCGTGGCGTAGAGGCACAAAGTGTGACTGTAGACGCGACTGGTTGTGGGTTCGATACCCACTCGATGATTCCTGAGTTTAAGAAGAAACTTCTCAAAACTCTCCTCATCTTCTTGTATGATAAGGTGGAATAAATGCCTCTCATACGTCTTATTTTCTTTAGGAAGGAAGTAATTATCTAATTCAGAAATAGCTACTTCGAAAACATCAAGATCACTTCCTGATTCTACACTTGCTCCGGGTAGACTATAAAATATTTCTTGGAGCGCAGTCCCGCCAAGGACTGCTCGTCCTAGGTAGCTCGCTTTTTAACAGGATTGGTAACCTCAGCGGCTTCAAAATATATTTGCAGAGGCCGCTTCCATTGTTGCCATCTCAATCCAACTGGTATACCATCACCATCCAGATCTAATTTTTCCGGTGGAGGTAATTGACTCGCCATAACTTATTTCAGTGACCTGAAATAATATATTACTTAACATTCCAATTTCAATGCTACATATCTATTTAATAGATACAAACACTACATCTACAATAGAACTTATTGCTTATTCTATACAAAACTATTCATAGAATATTCCTTAAAAGTTGAGTTTTTATACAAAAAATACGTTTTCTTTTTGAAATAATATTGCTTTTATACAGAACGAAGTATAAATGAGTATTGATTCTTTAACCAATAGTAGTTCTCCCAGTGGCTTATAGAAAATTCATGATAAAGCAGAATAGAAACAATCATTGGATGGAGCGACTTCATCAAACTTAGATGCAATCAATTTACGAGAGAGATGATTGACTGTTGAGTATTATACTTAAAACTATTCATATATTTCATATGTATTCAGAAAAATTTAAAACTTTTTTAGAGACATATAACAAAGAGCTGCTCCTCTAGTTCGATTACAGTTTCCTGATTTTTACACATACAACGATATCACACTCTGTCCTTAACTTTCCAACAATTTAGATGTACAATAGAATAGTAAACTCATCCAATATCGATGAAGTACGCCGAGTTGACCAAAAACGTAAGCGTCGATGAACCGTCACATAAGGTTAAATTGCGTATTTGAGATTTTTGTGCATGACTGACACAAGCTTTTACAAATTATGTTTATGGAAAATAAAACGGAAACATTATTGGGAAAAGGAGAAATCTAACCACTAAACTAGACTAAAAGAAAGTCATGGCAGGGGAACATCAGAGAATAGACGAGAATCAAATGTGCCGTAGAGACAGAAGAAAACTTTTGAAAATAAGGTGAAAATAATAATTCATTTGCTTTAACAAATGAAACATATACAATTATATCAATTCATCGACACTCGATATCGCATTCTCAAACTTTTCATTCTCGTATGATGTATCCTTTGAATAAACAGCAAATCGCTTTCTTATATCGTTACGAACAGCTTTGTGTCCACGGTTTTTTCTTCTTCTTTTACTGAGTGGTCGTGTACATTTTTCTGTTCTTATACAGTTATAGTGTATAAAAATAGAAAAATGTACAATAGTCTTATCTTTCCCTTATAGTGAATTAAATTCGTGACGCTTATATTTATTATCAATTCATAAACTAGAGAAACACCAACTTTGTCATAAAGAACTTTTAATTAAATTCTGCATTATTTTTTTACCACATATATAAACAAACATAGGCACCATTCTTTAATCTGATTCCCATTGACATAGTTATTTTATCCAATTTCGTTAAATGACATTTAGTAGATAAAGTAGTTGTGTTCTACTTTCAGAAAATATATGCTAGTATTTTTATATTCAATCAAGTATATTATATATCTTATGCGTCTTTATATAACTCTTTTAATGGAAATTAAGAAGTTTGTAAGGGAACTAGGGAAAGTCGCTCAGTTTAACAATATAATTTACGTATGTTGGTACATATGTACATACATACATACATATATTATTGAATAATAAAGTCCCGAAGGAGCACTTTGCTATAAAAATTTGGTTTCTATTCTTAAATCCCTATTTCTATTGTCGCAAAGTGTCTTTAAGTTCTCTTTTCACTGTTATATATGGAATTACACCAACTTAAAATTTATTACATGGAAAGCGGAAGTTACAGACACTTTGCGACAATAGAAATAGGGNTATATATATATATATATATATATATATATATATATATATATATATATATATATATATATATATATATATATATATATATATATATATATATATATATATATATATATATATATATATATATATATATATATATATATATATATATATATATATATATATATATATATATATATATATATATATATATATATATATATATATATATATATATATATATATATATATATATATATATATATATATATATATATATATATATATATATATATATATATATATATATATATATATATATATATATATATATATATATATATATATATATATATATATATATATATATATATATATATATATATATATATATATATATATATATATATATATATATATATATATATATATATATATATATATATATATATATATATATATATATATATATATATATATATATATATATATATATATATATATATATATATATATATATATATATATATATATATATATATATATATATATATATATATATATATATATATATATATATATATATATATATATATATATATATATATATATATATATATATATATATATATATATATATATATATATATATATATATATATATATATATATATATATATATATATATATATATATATATATATATATATATATATATATATATATATATATATATATATATATATATATATATATATATATATATATATATATATATATATATATATATATATATATATATATATATATATATATATATATATATATATATATATATATATATATATATATATATATATATATATATATATATATATATATATATATATATATATATATATATATATATATATATATATATATATATATATATATATATATATATATATATATATATATATATATATATATATATATATATATATATATATATATATATATATATATATATATATATATATATATATATATATATATATATATATATATATATATATATATATATATATATATATATATATATATATATATATATATATATATATATATATATATATATATATATATATATATATATATATATATATATATATATATATATATATATATATATATATATATATATATATATATATATATATATATATATATATATATATATATATATATATATATATATATATATATATATATATATATATATATATATATATATATATATATATATATATATATATATATATATATATATATATATATATATATATATATATATATATATATATATATATATATATATATATATATATATATATATATATATATATATATATATATATATATATATATATATATATATATATATATATATATATATATATATATATATATATATATATATATATATATATATATATATATATATATATATATATATATATATATATATATATATATATATATATATATATATATAAATATCTATATATATATATATATATATATATATATATATATATATATATATATATATATATTGATAGAATAGAAATGTCTTTCTTTGATGTCAAAATTACCGTGTTGTTACTAAAACACAAACAAAAAATTTAAAAAATTTGGTCTGTCTGTCTTTCTGTTTGTCCGGGCTAATCTCTAGACCACTGAACCGAATTTTAATATTTATATATTAATATTATTAACACAAAAAAATAGAGAGGGTTATGAAGCACCATATCTACTCTTTATCGGGTAACTCCCGCAGGTTCAGAATTTAACCAGGAAACCATTGCATAACAGTATAGGTCTACAAACAATTAACAAAACAAAATTAAACCAGCTTCACGCTGCATCCCGCACACAGCAGAGTAGACAGAGGGAACCTAGTGTTAAGACACATCGTTCCCCACTTTTCGCCGAGTTCTGGAGGCATTGCGTGTTGAGTTGCGGAACTCAACGCCGCAACAATTAATCAATTGTCCCTAAATACATTTAAACTAATATTCATATAGTTCAAACGGGCGAAGCCGCTGGTAGCTGCTAGTCTTCAAATAAATGTATCATAGAGCTAATAAAAAAAAACAAATCTGATCTGATTCTAAATGACTTAAAAATATATGTCACTTCAGTAATAAATCACATTTAACTGATTTAAATCTGGTCTACATGGGGGTAATGTGAATGCGGGTCTGAACTTCAGTTGTGATGTTATCTTTTGTATGTTTTT
>JAAIXJ010001777.1:191653-213955 GCA_013403705.1 Heliconius hermathena | reverse complement strand
TTACTGAACTTGGCCACGCGCGACCGCGCGTAATGATTTATGAGGAAAACAGCATCTCAAGATCGATCCCAGACTTGAGAACGATTTATAAATACCAAGCCTTAGTTAGTATAACTTTAACTAGTAATTAAAATGAATTATAAAAAAGAAACGCCGGAGCTCGGCGGAAACTGGGGAACGGAGTGTCTTAACACTAGGTTCCCTGTGCCTACCCTGCATGCGGGATTTTGTGCGGGATACAGCGTGAAGCTGATTTAATTTAATTTTGATTTAAAAAAGAAATGAACATGGAAACGGAGTTCCGGACATGCGTATTCGAGTGGGAGATAGCCGGCCGGCGGGCCAACGTCAGTTGTCGCCCGGCCGCCGCACCGTGCGTCGCGTACAGCTCGCAGCGCCCTCGAACCAAGTACACATATCAAATTTCACAACGAAAATTTGATATCGTCGTCGATTTTGTGCAAGTGAAAAAGTTGTTTTTGGATCGGTAATATTGCCAGTTTTACCCCGCCACTTGTTTTGTTTTTGTGCTTTGGTTGTTTTTAGTTTTTACCGTATTGTGTTTTTTTTTTGTTTTGCCAAGTGATTCTTTAACGGCTCTCGTTGATGTAGTGCGTTGAGCTTGGATTTTAGTTCTTGCTAGTAAGTTTTGATCGCTTTTTTATTTTAGTTATTTATACTTTTTTAATTCTCCTATTTATTGTCTATAATGATATCACCAAACACAATTGCTTTATCGTAACTGATAAGTCTTATCTTGTTTAAGCATTGGCCATGTGATTACTAAATATTGCACATATAACACCTATAATGTTAGGAAATTGTTTACCTTTTACGTACCTACTGAATAGTAGTTTATATTTCACAATCGTTTAAGTGTATCTCTTGATAAATCAATTTTAAATATTTTTTTTATTAAAAATGATGTGTTTTTATAACTTTCAGTTACTTAAAACTTACAAGATTATTTATCTAAATTTTTTTTTGTATTTTAACTTAGACAGAGTTCTAAATGTTTTCTGTTAAATTTGAGCAAAAATATTAACTAATAGACAGCTATTCAAATTATTAACTATATTATTGATCGACGTATAACAAGGGAAGGACTACTTTTTAAGCTATTCACATGAAATTCAAAAGACAAAGGAGGGATTCGAATTTGTGGCGAGGGGTCTTTGAAATTGATCGTATATTCCCCAGCCTCTGGTTTACCGAGCCCTTGGAAGTACGAGGTAGGCTTAATAAGTTACAAATTTGATTTGGTAGGTAAGGATTTGTGTTATCACATGCATACCATTATTTTGTCTTCTGTTCTTATACTTAAATGATATTTATTCATATTTTTTTTTGTTATTTTAACTTTTTGTTTAATAATTTTGTTAGATCAATTACATTAAAGGCACTCAGGAGTTATCTATATTGTTTTGTTTTTATTGCATTAATTTTTTTTATTTAAATATTGCTTATAATATAGTAGTGTGACAGATAATTATTATAAATTACCATAGATATGTGTAAATTAAATAATAAATTCTTCTTGCTTCAATAATAATAATAATAACAATCTTATAATCATAACGATTTATAATTTTGTATGTTTGTATAACAATCAAATATTTACGCCATTTATCATTATAAGAACAATAAATATAACTCAAATCAAAACTTGAAATGTAATAATAATTCTAATACTATAGCCAAATTCAATTTCCGTTACAATTTGAAATTATAGGCTTGGTTTTTTGTACCGAAACTAGTTTGTAGAGGATTACGAATGGGGCACGCGTCACGTGTGTTATGCACAATATCAAAAGTATTTGGTTCACCATTAGAGCGATAATTCGGAACCATAAAGGCGAAAGGACCCCTTTTTTGAGCCATTGTTGCACCCACTGTACTTGGGTCGTTGACATTGGCCTTCTGTCATGTTTTGGATTTATTAGATATATTTTACAACGTATTTCATATTAACAATATACTATTCTTTGATTTTGTAAAGCGTATATAAATATATATTTAATCCCGACTACAAATGCTTATCAACGTTTCGCTGATTATTTTTAAAATAATAAGGGATATGAGGCCAGTCGTGGCGCAGCGGCACGAGGTGTGACTGTAAAACCGACTGGCTGTGGGTTCGATCCCCACTCGAGGAGATGAAATATTTAATTAAATTTATATTTCCATTTCTTCGCTCTGGTGTCGAGGTTAAGCGCGGCGTTGAGCTCTGCCACTCAACACGCATTGAATTCGACAGAAAGTGGGGAACGGAGTGTCATAACACTAGGTTCCCTCTGCCTACCCTGCTGTGTGCGGGATACAACGTGAAGCTGATCTAATTTCTTTTTTTAATTAGAGTTAGTCTCATTCTAAAAATGTGTATAGCATCATATTCTATTCTACGTTATTTAATTTATTAATGCAATCCATTGTTCAGTTTCTTAATAGATATTGGCAAAAACAATGCGGGCTTAGAAATGTATAAACCGTTAGACAGACGCGCTCAAGATAGTTATTTTAGTTGCATTAAGTAGTGAGGGCAACAATCTTTAATAACTTACTGGTTACTAGTATTGCACAAACGGCCTAGTTTTTGCACGTGTTGTTAATAGTTTTGCAACAGGTATCGGACATTTTGTATGACTTCTTAGATCTGAGAGACGGTACTCATAGTGTTGGTATTCCATCTCGATCTAGATTACTTCTATGTTTTAAGCAAATATATACCTAAACGTGATTAATATTAAAATAGTAACAAAAAAACAATTAGTACAAATATATAATTTACAAGAGCTTATAAAATTATTAAATGTGGCCATATCACTAAGTGATCTTTTTCAGGCAATCGAATCGTAGGAACCGATCAAGAATAACAGATATAATGCGGTGCAAAAATAATAATGATATAAAAAAGAAAAATGTATGTAATATTATTTTCGCCATCATTAGATATTTTTTTTATCGTAACAGTTCACAATTACCAGATTTTGAGCTTACTTTAATGATACGCTCAAGTACCAATACTTGTAGTTGAATCTTCACCTTAATCAGTAAACGGCACAGGTCTATCCTGAAGGGCGTTGCTCCGGCCGCGATGGAATGCGTCTGATTGTGGTTACGAAATGCCATGACTATATAATCAATAGCCTAGCTCCTCAATTAAAGCCTCTTATTGTTTATTATATTTACTTAAAAATCAATAGGATCGTAGAACAACTAATTATAAAATTTAATTTTCAATTGTGAAAACTTACTCTGCTTAATTACAATTCTGAGTTGTCTTCTTATTGGGTTCGTCGCTTTTTAATTGCCATCGCGTATGTAGCGGAACATTCGCTAATGTGCACTGTTATAGTCGGCCCGGAAAACACAACGGTGCCCATTGTTGTGACCGTCTCCATATACTGCATACAGCGGTTAACTTCATAGCTACTTGAGACTCGATGAATCTGAATTCTGAGAACGATCGCTTCATCCAATTTTGGAGTCCAACAATATTTATGAGCTGCCTGAGTTTCGACAGTGCATTACTGTTATTTTTAAATATATATTAAATGCAAATAAATATAGTTTTGTAGGTGATTATAAAATTCATATAATATAAATACAATAAACTTTTTAAATAATTAATTAGACTTAAAATTAAAAATATAATGGAAATTGCAAATAATTTACCTTCTAATGGACAATTGATCTTTCCCATCGATCATCATATCTATTCGCAGCATCATCAATCTCACTACCGTTCCTGTCACCCGCATCTGATCCGAACCTAATTTACGTAACAGCTACTTGAAAAAACTAAAATTGATAAAATCCTATGCTATTATATATTAATCCACTATTTCTATATCCTATGCTATTATATATTAATCCACTATTTATATAATCGGCGTCTTCTAAATATTTGCAAAGGTTTCAATTATGTCTGTCATAATTTTCCTCAAAACTGATAAGACACTCCGTGAAGTCGTGAATCTTATAAATGACCCAATAAACCAAGTTTACGATGTAACTGGTATCAATAATAGAAATATTGGACAAGATTCGGATGTTCAGAGACATATTGTGGCTTTTGCCTCCTTGCGTGAGGCGCGTCTTGAATATAAATCGACTCGTCTAGTCCCTCATTTAATATTCTACACTTAGGTAAAGTGTTTTTCTGCTCCTATATAGTTGTCAGAATGGTGTAATATCAAGTGGCTTGTTTCTCCTGAATATTATATTAGTTGTGCCATTTATTTGATTTGTGTTTCCTAGACCCTTAAAATTTGTGACGTCAGTATTAAGTAGTGTGGAGCTGAGTGTCTTAACTCTAAGTTCCCAGATTCCCTCTGCCTACCTACGTGTGGGATACAACGTGAAGGTTAAAAAAAAACAAAAAATAAGACTAAGTAATAATAATTTATTACAAAGATTGTATACTCTTTAGTTTGATTACTAAAGATTACTGAAATAAACAGGACACAGTCGACCTTACTGTGATGTTTATGAATTCATATAATATTTATATATTTCCATTTACATATATTTACCTAAAATTTAAAAATGTGCAAGATGTTGATAACAGCAGAATATATTGTAAAAATTTTGCTAATTACACTATAAAATTAAGCAGACGAATTAACATTACTTAAGGCTGTTTATTTTTTTTTTGAATATTTAATTTAATAAAATATGTTAATAATAATTAATTATTTAAAATTTCCTATAAGTAATCAATTTTAGTTATGTTAAAATCTGTTTCTTAGTTTCAACATAATATTTTAAACAAAATCGACGTGGTCTTTATTGAACCCTACGATTTTTTCTGAATACGCAATAAAAAGGATATGTTTGAGGCACCTGCTTGCATAAATCGATCGGCAGATGTTTGAGAATGCATTTTTTGCATCTGACTTAACACACCTTTAAATTTTGAATATTAACAAGTTTTTTTGCGAGATTTATTTTTTTTAAGTCTGTTAGTTAGTGCCCACTTATAATAATTATAAAATATATAAGAAACATATTATTGCAATATTTCATATTTAATTGTGAAAACCACAAGAATTATGTACTTACGTTGTAAGTAAAAAATATTATTCCATCACAGTATAGAAAAGTTGCTATGGAATTCGTTAATGTTTAGGCAAAAAATTAAACAAATTAATATATTGACATACTCGTATATATATTAAACTTAATACATCTTTGAAAAAATTATGTATGTAAAGAAAAATATTAATAATTTGACCAAAATCGGTGTGCATGATATTATTATTAGAAATAGGCTTTAACTTGTCGCGTTTGTAACTTGATTGCATCGAATCCGTAATTCTTTTAAGGGACCAATGTGTACGCTTTTACAATAGGATCTCAGAAAAAGTTCTATATCACAATTTTAAAAAATATGAAAAAATATTTGTATGTTAAAAGTAATTAATAAATTAATTAATATTTTTATAAATGATAACATGCCTTAGAAAAGCAATGCCTACTTTAATCTATTTTAATGGGTATCAATATTACTGACATTATTGTGAATCTGTACTATTGACTTATTAATCTGTAATTATTGACTTGAAAAAAAGTTCTGCTGAATTATTTGCACCTGTTCTTCTCGAGTTTGAGGCTTTAACCTTTCAACCAGTGGTAAATTATTTTACGTTCCTAAAAATTTACCATGTAATGTCTTATTTTCAATAAACAATATAATAATTTGACTTTGAATTTGAATATAAAAAACTTAAACAATTTGAAAAATAGAATATGGAGTGCCTTATTATTAGGAGATGCGTAAAAATTAAATATTAAAATAATTAATTAGTAAAATAATATTTTATACTTAGAGCAAAATTTATACGATGTCTAATTATAATGTGCAGCCTTAGCAGTTCAGCTAATGGTCGAGTATATGCTCTTTTGCCTCTTAGAATATTCGCGCTTGCAAAAGATGATACTTGAAGAAATGGTTCATGCAAATGGGACGTCTACGAACGTAGCGCATTTTAGCATAGATGAAAAAAGCTGTTATAAATGCACAAAGACTAGAGGGAAAGTTAAAATGAAAATGTTTGTGTTCTTTTTCATTATTCTAAATAAATAACGGGTACTCATCAAATATTAGTTCTTCTGATTAGTTGCTTCGTTACTTTTGCAACAAAAAAGTAGCTTTCTTGTTCAGATGCTGTCGTGGCGCAGGCTTTTAAGTCCCACTCGACGAAATGAAATTATTATTTAAAAAAAAAATAAATTAAATTAGCTTCACGCTGTATCCCGCACACAGCAGGGTAGGCAGAGGGAACCTTGTGTTAAGACACTCCGTTCCCCACTTTCTGCCGAATTCTGGAGGCATTGCGTGTTGAGTGAGAATTATTATTTATTAACAAATATTAATAAATAATAATTCTTTTATATGTGCGGGATCTGATTTATTTTTAAGGTAGCTTTTCTTTAAATCCCAGGCATACTCCCAATTTTATAAATATCTAATATCTTTTCAAATGTTCAAATTACAAGCTATATAAAAACAAATCAACACAATGATTATTTCTGATGACTCTGATGGATGCTGAATAACTTGAAATAAGTTGTTATGTAAGTAGTTAAATCACCTTACACAATGCTTACGTAAGCGTCAAGATGGTAACGAGTGGTCACCGGCACTCAAATCGTCCATGTCCGCGCCGCAGTAGGTCAACCTATGTCGTTGATATTTCTTGACCATATAAGAACTGTGCAAAAAAAACTGAGCAAAACATACCAAATGTGAAAGTCATTGTAAGTTGTATTGATTATGTATCGGGTAAATATTAAATAATGTTAGAATGAAACGGCTATTTTAGTTTTCTGGATAAATAAATCACAATCAGTCCTATCACTTCCTTCTGTCCTTCTTTTTTCCTGGCATTAATCGAGGCTTTTGCTGGGGTCTGCCTTCCTACTCAACCTACTCCACTTTGCACGGTCTTTAGCGCCTAAATATGTCACTTATTACATGTCATTTGTCAAACTAGTTCTAAAACCATATTAATAATATATTGATCTATTAATATTCAAGAGGCCAGTCGAGGCCCAGGGGCACAAAGAGTGACTGTAAAATCGACTGGTTGTGGGTTCGATCCCCACTCGAGGCAATGAAACATTTATTTACATTTATATTTTCATTTCTTCGCTCAAGTCAAGGCAAAGCGCGTCGTTGAGTTCCGCCACTCAACACGCAATGCCTCCAGAACTCGGCGGAAAGTGGGGAACGGAGTGTCTATTTTTTTTATATTTTTATATTTAACGCTGTTTGATTATTTTAAAGTTAAAGTTTTGATACGCAGAACAAGTTCAAATAACAAAAACTAAGACTACACACAAACACACTGAAGAACCACAAATGATATATAGATACAATATAAGCGTTATTATAACGTCCACTAAAAATTGTTTAATCGTAAATTACATATCATTAAGATACTAATACTGAAGTCGGTACTATTGAAAGGTTTTTTGAGATAGATTTAGAGGAAGTTGTAACTTACACTTAGCTATAAGTGAACGTCACTGTTGACAATTTGCCATAGCTTGTTGCTGTTACTACATCCTGTCATTATAAAATCTAGTTTGATGTTACTATGTTGGAAAAAGTTTTCTTATGTTACTATAATAAAACATTATTAAGCAATCCAGCATCGTGGCTGGTTTGACGAGATCTGCAAAAAGTTATATACGTACATATATATTATAAACATACTCCTCAAGGGATTTGTGCCCGTGACCACCGTATTCAATTTGACATGTATCTTATAGTTCTCAGACTTTCTAATATTATGGCATAAAACAACATAATATCTTCGTAATTTGTCAATACTACATTCCTCTCGATTAACCTTATTTCTGTTTTACATATTTTCGTTCCAAGTTCTATTTGTCTTTTGTTATTCACAATCATATCTAAACTATAAAACCATGTTATATTCAGGTGTTATTGTGACTCGATGTTCAACGTTGATTCTCTATTAAGTTATGTCACGTTTACAATCTAAGTTTTTGTGTGAGCAAATTGCGTTTTTTGGTGATTTCATTGAGGCAAATACGTGTTACGGCAAACCGTTTTAAAATTCAATTTCCCTTCTTTACAGACAAAAATGTAGATAGAGAAAAGTAGTTTCAATCTACTTTGAATATAAAAGTAAGATGTCTATTGACCAGGCGTCTCCATTGGTGCCCATTAAGCCTCAAATCGCATTACAGAATAGTGCATTCATAAAGAACAGTCATAACCGGAGCAGTTTCTGCGGCGCAACTCCATCGCCCACAAACGGCAATAGGACATTCAAAACTTTCTCTGTGAATCGCAAGAGTTGGAGTGGGAACGTAACACTTCCGCTTCAGCAGTTTGCTGATGAGCCGACACCACAGCTTGGGACATTTCGCTCGGGCACTGGAACTTTCCCTAGAAACCGGGAGCGGAACAATAACAGTGCTTTCAACGGAATATTAACGCCTAACGGGAACTCAGTTCAGACGCTCAAAGGAAATGAAGTGAGGAGAAGCGGATGCACTAACGGCCGTCGCTACGCTGAGATCGGAAACTGGAGTAAGAGGTAAGCTCGAGATTTCATTTAAAAGACTGTTTTCGAATGGTATTTTATTATGAAATATTTTGTCGATTTAATTATTTGAATGACATTTGTTGAAATAAGGTTTGTGTAATGGGATAATATACAGTGTGATTTATACGAACGAAACAAAGTTAGCAAACATCTTTGTAAGAAAATAGAATGTGAATCCATAATTCCTAAAACAAAATAAAATGGATACGAGGTAAAAACAATATCCAGGTACATAAACGTAGCTAAGCGAAGCGCGTTGCTCCCAACTTATACTAGGCCTTATTTATTTTCTTTTTCATCTCAAGTAATTTTGTAACAAGTTTTCCAATTTCATTCTCTCGTCGCTTTCATTTCCTCTCGTTCGGTGAATCCCGCTCCCGTAATATTACTTTTATTAGCTCACGACGTTTAACAAACATTGGTTTGAGGGTCTAATAAAGATTAAATTTTATTTCAATAAACATTTCCTTTTATAAGTAAGTACCTATGGGAGCTTTAATTACTTTTTTCTTGTTAAAATGAGAGTAATAGATTAAATTGTAATTTACGTCACTTTCTATTGTAAATTAGGATTATACATACATATTGGTTATCTGTTTTATCGGAAAATCTAGTTTGCAGTGATTCATAACAATGCTGCGTTACGTAAATTTATTATTAGTCAATAGTCTAGTACAGCTTAGAGTGGTGCTCTATTTATCTAATCATCGTTATCTTTATCTTTATTTGTGGCTAGTAGAAACTTCATCCATAACTCTCGTCCACTTAATTTGGGGTGAAGTTAGTTGCTCGATAAGACGATGCCCAATAATCTGACTATTTACGTTTTTATTAGGGCCTGGCTTTATCGCCGTGACTCCTCGTAATCAACGCTGACACTATCGCCCCTCATTTGGCGTTTCGCTATCGTTTGCGATATGCTTATTTATATATGAACAATTAACATTAAATCGAAATGTATTAAATACTTACTTTACCACAGACATGGAGCTAAATACACACTCAAAGCTTCTAGAATTTATTATTATAGATTATATTTTCAAATATCTTTATTATTCTCAAAAAACTTACTTAATAGGTTTATAATTTCCGTCAAAAATAAGTTTGAATAAGTTATCTAGTAACAATGGCTGTTCTCAGCAAATTGTTATTCACCTAGCAATCAAGAACGAGCCAAGGTTGCTCGCCCATAATTATCTACATACAGTATATAGTTTAAATACGTTCATAATATATTCTGTTTTAAAATATAATAAAAATACGAACATTTAAACTTAAATTGTGTTTTATTGTTTTAGTAAATAAAGAAATCAGCTTCACACTGTATCCCGCACACTGCAGGGTAGGCAGAGAAAACCTAGTGTTAAGACACTCCGTTCCCCACTTTCTGCTGAATTCTGGGGGCATTGCATGTTGAGTGGCAGAACTCAACGCCGCGCTTAACCTCGACACCAGAGCGAAGAAATGGAAATATAAATTTAAGTAAATATTTCATCTCCTCGAGTGGGGATCGAACCCACAACCAGTCGGTTTTACAGTCACACTTTGTGCCCCTGCGCCACGACTGACCTCATTGCTTTATTTTTTTTTAATAAAATTTTGATTCTTCTCTATTTTTACATAGTAAATCATAGTCGCTTAACAGTGATACCGTTAGATGTTATAAAGTACGCAACGGATTTTACTTATAGCGGTTACCACTAGAAGAGTATAAAGTTAATCAAATATCAATATCAAAATAATAGCCTAGAATATAAAAATAAAATAATACATTCTCGTAAAAAACTTAAACTCTCGTAAAGAACGAAACGAAATATTTAAGTAGACCACACAAAGCCGAAGGGCAAAGCCGCGAGTTGAGCCCTAGTTTCTCTAGTCTATAAGTAATTTGAACCTTATATCTTTGTTTATAAAGGCTAAAATACAATATACTTTATCTATATGTGTTAATGTATAGCGGCATAAAAACTGTTTGCAGAACCCGTAATCATGGCGCCGCGCTAGAGATACGTTCAAACTTTCACTCATCGGTTTACTTGTTTATGTTTTTCGCTCTTGTAATAAATCACAATGTAATTTACTATGTAAACGTATATTTTTGTAATGTACGATAATTTTTAAATATTACATATTTGTTTTTATATTAATATTATAAAAAAAGAACAGTAGTAAATTATTATTAGAGATTTAAGATATTATATTACCTACTATATGCTCAAAATCAGGTCAAGAGGTGTGAATGCATTTTAAGTGTTTTAATAACTTAAAGGCTTGAGGCCATTCGTGGCGCAGCGGCACAAAGTGTGACTGTAACACCGACTGGTTGTGGGTTCAATCCCCACTCGAGGAGATGAAATATTTACTTAAATTTATATTTTCATTTCTTCGCTCTGGTGTCGAGGACAAGCGCGGCGTTGAGTTCTGCCAATCAACACGAACTGCTTCCAGAATTCGGCAGAAAATGGTGTAGACTAGGTTCCCTCTGCCCACCCTGCAGTGTGCGGGATACAGCGTGAAGCTGATTTGTTTACTTAATATCTGAAAAAAAAATATTTTTAATACATTTCATACTGAATACAAAAGATGTTGCATAAAGCTGCAATTTTACATTTTTTAATAACTATTACATTTTTGTAATAGCAATAAAACGCTAATGTTAAAAGTAGTAAAATTAGAGTGACCTAGATAGCACAGTAATAAAAATTAATTAACACCATTCAGCTCGTATGAACTTTGCTACCGTTATTTCTTTACTTAACTGGTAACAACACGTATTGTTGATGAAACCTTCAAAATTTAAACATCCAAACAAACTTTATTTATTTAAATAGTTAAAAATTTCATTTATTAGTAAAAATTTTATGTGTTTGTACTTTAAAATTTCTGCATCTTAATTAATAAATAATAACTATCAGCTTCACGCTGTATCCCGCACACAGCAGGGTAGGCAGAGGAAACCTAGTGTTAAGACAGTCTGTTCGCCGTTTCCCGCCAAACTCTGGAGGTATTGCGTATTGATTGGCGGAACTCAACGCCGTACTGTACTTCAAGTTGGGATCGAAACCACAACCAGTCGCGTTTACATTCACACACATGTGCTCCTGCGCCACGACTGGCCTCCAAAATCAAAAATTCTTAATTAACTAGCAAATTACAAAAGAAATTAACACAGTATTATCACAATAGCATCTCAAATAAAGTTTACTACCTACCCACCTACCTACCTGTATGCGTCACGTACAATTAGCATAACAAACGGGCACGCACGAGCTGTTCCGCCCGGCCAGCCCGGCCCCGGGGTCGCTTGGTATCTGCCACACGTCGTACGCGTCGTGCTCGCCAGACCGTGCCCCTTTCAGATGCACTCGACTTTCCAATGCGTTTACCAATTTTGATGGTGGTGGGTCTCTTGGATATGTTTTTGTTTCAATTTTTGTCAAAAAACTGGAATATTGTTTTGGCAATTTTTTTTTGATTCGGCTTTTTTTATTTTTGTTGTTTTTAATCTGTTTGTTTTAATGCTTCAGGTGTCCTATCTGAAAACTCCAAGCGTATTTTTTTCAGCTACACTGTATCCTGCCTAAAGCGGGGTAAACAGAGGGAAGCTAGTGTTAAGACACTCCGTTCCCCATTTTCCATCGAATCTTCGAGGCATTGCGTCTAGAGTGGTGGAGGTTAATGCCGCCCTTTTGCCTTGGTACTAACTTAGCTAAGAAATGAAAATATTAATAAATAATAAATTATTCCCCTAAGTGGTAATCAAACCCACAACCGTCATGTTATAGTCACACGAATGTTCCCTTGCGCCACGACGACCTCTATTCTTTTGTTTTATTGTGTAGGCATGCATACAGAAATGGATAGATAGATAGAATGTACCTTACATTAACCGAGGATTTCTCTCACTTTTATAACATCGCGTGTCTTGCAGTTTCCCCTGCAAAGGTTATAAGAAATCTATCTAATAAGAACACTTAATGTCTTATTAACAACAAAAAACCTAACGAATAATTAATTTCATAAGCAATTTTCAAATAAAACTCGTTATTTCATTACCTTTTTTAAGTACTATTTTATTATTTTTTGTAATAAATTTTAAACAATATAATAAGAATAAATCAAATAAATCAGCATCACGCTGTATCCCGCACACAGCAGGGTAGGCTGAGGGAACCTAGTGTTAAGACACTCCGTTCCCCACTTTCTGCCGGATTCTGGAGGCATTGCGTGTTTTTACTCAACGCCGCGATTTGCCTCGACGCCAGAGCGAAGAAATGTAAATATAAATTTAAGTAAATATTTCATCTCTTAGAGTGGGGATCGAACCCACAACCAGTCGGTGTTACAGTCACACTTTGTGCCGCTGCGCCACGACTGGCCTCCAATATAATGAGAAATAGATAATTATTAAAAATTGCTTGAATATAAAAAAAAAAACCATTACCTAAGTAAGCAGATCCCATAGGATGACTGACGTCCGTGTCTCTCCAAGGGGACTCCCATTCACCCACTAAGGTATTGTAATGAGCACGACAGGGATATTTATGTTGCGCCGTGTGCCCTGAATACGGAATAAGTGGTTTCAGGACTTCAAACAGTATGGACACAAATTGAAAACATTGAAATATCACCATCGAAGGATGTCTAAAATATTATTTCCCCATGTCATTTACACTTCCGGCAATGTATTGCTAGCATTGGTATGTTTACGTGATGGCCAATTGAATACAATATTCGAACATTACACAGCAGTGTATGTTCGGATATTCGATAAGGGTTTTGTATACAGTATTTTACTATTTGTGTTATTTACTCTTCAAATATCGTTGGTTTAGGTTCCCTATTTGGTTTTTTATAGGGTAACTTGAGTGTTTATGTTTAAGAATATGTACGTAAACGTTCTTAAGTGCAAATGGATCCATTTAAGTATGTAATATAAAAAGTAGTAACGTGTAAGTAACGAAGCATAGCGCGGCGTTGAGTCCGGCAACTCAACTTGTAATGCCTCCAGAATTCCACGAAAAGTGGGGAACGGAAGTGTCTTAATGGGAACGAAGTATATTAACACGAAGTTCCCAGATTCCCCCTGCCTGCTCTGCATAGCAGGGTGGTGAGCTAAAAAATGTATTCTAGTATTTAAAGCTATGAATGATTAATTTAATATTTTTTATACTCTTATAGCTTGAACAGAAATTTTATATATAATAATTTCATAATACTGAAAAATTGGTCGACGCAATAGTTGACTGGTTGCTGTGAAAAAATATATATATCATCCGAAAATAAAAGACTCTAAAGGCCTTTCTTTATGGCGGAAAAAAGAATTTAATAGTCCCCATGAAAAGGGTCTTTCAAATCCTTCCACAATGGTGTGAGTCGTCCCGTCTGGGAAAAGAAAATTATTTTTCTTTAGTCTTTTATTCTTCAGCGGTTACAGTTTTAATATGCTGGCCAGTAAACATTATATCGTCTATTGTCGTTGTTTTGTTTGTACTTATTATTTGATGTACATTTTCTTTTAATTTTAGTAATAAACCTTACGAGAAAGATAATAAAACGTAATCCTTTTCTATTTATTATTTTATATTCATGTAAAATATATTAAGGTTTTTAAATATTTTTTAAATTAATTTTCACACTTTTATTTTAACTGTAAAACCGACTGGTTGTGGGTTCGATCTCCACTCGAGGAGATGCAATATTTACTTAAATTTATATTTCCATTTCTTCGCTCTGGTGTCGAGGCTAAGCGCGGCGTTGAGTTCTGCCACTCAACACGCAATGCCTCCAGAATTCGGCAGAAAGTGGGGAACAGAGTGTTTTAACACTAGGTTCCCTCTGCCTACCCTGCTGTGTGCGGGATACAGCGTGAAGCTGATTTTAATTTTCAATAGTAATAATAATTTGCGTTACCCTTTAATGGTTATTGCACTTTGTTTATAATGAATACGTTTAGCTTATGCAATTAAAATTTATTAAAAAAGGCATTGACATTTTGATATTTAATTATTAAAACCTGTAACTGGTCACAAACAGGTGTTGTAATAATAATAAATATCAAGCAAAAATGACAAATGACATTGTTTCTCATGTAACGCTTTCACTCAAATTGCGTTAAAAACAAGATTAAACTTGCGTTTGACAGTTTGCTATTTTATATCTTTGTATCACTATTACTATTATTATTAAAAGGGGTTTTAAGGCTATTATTTTTTAGGATTTAACCCCAAATGTATTTTTTTTCTAATTTTCACGAACTAGTACTAAGTAGTACTAGTTACAAGCAAGTACTTGCAGATACTAGCTGCCAAATTTCATAATTCTAGGTCAACCGGAAGTACCCTATTAATTTTGATTCCTTTTATAGTGTCGAAATATGCGTTTTTGTAAACACATATCATGAAATAAAATTAATAAAAAAAATACAATCGAGGCCATACACAAGCGTGTGACTGTAAATGCGACAGATTGAGGGTTCGATTCCCATTCCAGGAAAGTTCTGTCGCTCGACACGCAGTACCTCTTTAGTTTAGCGGAAATTGCTCAGCGGAGTGTCTTAACACTAGAGTCCCTCTGCCTACCCAGGTACATGCGCTACAGCTTGAAGCTGGAAAAAAATTGCATAATATACAAGAATAGCTAGTAAAACATATAATAGCATAGCTTAAATGTTTGAAAGCAGCTAGGACCCATGAACGTGACTCATTTCGTTGATCGTCAGCGAGCAACGAAGTGAAGAATTTCTATTTGGAACAGCTGCGGACAGTTAATCTGTTATTGGGTAAATTGTTTTGTATTATAGTCTGGTTATGTGACACAGAGTTTGAAACGCAATTATTTTATTTACTTCGTTGGAAAGTAAATTTCTTATAAATAAGTCTAAAAATGATTTTGTCATATAACGTCGGCTACAGTTTACAAATTTTTAAATACATATGTAATAATATATATANTATATATATATATAAAAATATATATATATATATATATATATATATATATATATATATATATATATATATATATATATATATATATAATATTTATATAAAATGGGGAACGGAGTGTCTTAACACTAATTCCCTCTGCCTACCCTACAGTATGCAGGATACAGAGTGATGCTGATTTAATTTGATTATATTTAAATTATTTATGTTTGCAAAGTAGATTTCACACAATATATTTTGTACAGAAAAATATCTTTATAGTTTTAAAAAGGAACTTCAAAGAAACGGTGCTAGTGAGTAGATAGGAAACGATACCACAATATTGTATCTTTGCTTCCGTACAAAATATTAAGATGGAGATATATTATTAAGATTAAAGTAAAGAACATTAAATAACACTATTTGAAAATAACATTAAATTAATTAAAAATGTTGAGTAAATTATACAATTGGACAAAGAAAGAAACGTTATTTGACATGGTATAGGAAATCTAATCAAGAAAGTAAATAAATTTTTTATGGTTGTCAAATTAAATAACATTAACTCAGTAATTACGGTCTATAACGAGCTGTTTCCTGACGTTGATGTAAACCGGTGTAAGAAATAATAATGTAAGGTAACTTATTACACTCTAACTGTCACTGTATGTTGTATAAAATGGCGACACGGACTTAATCTGTGCAATTTTTTTTATTAAACAATGAATTTTACAACTTATTACTATGATACTTATTTAGAAAACGTATAAAAATTTGAACGCAGCGGGACTCGAGCCCGCGCCTCTTGGAAGCCGAGCAGGCGCTCTGACCACTAAGCCATACGTATTCATCAAGCTATGTTTTATACGCTTGTTACAACTTATTTATGTTGTCAGCATCTCTGTAGGAAGATTTTTACAAATTTTCGCTACCCAAAGATTTAATTACTAAGAATTATCGTCTGGCAAGAGAGAATGCTTATTTATTGAATATTTTTAACGTTTTTGGAGTGTTAATCCATACTTAGAAAAGCAAAATATTTATTTATAAAACTTTTTTTACGTTTTCTAAATAAGTAGTTTTCTTTCCTAAGTGTAGATTAATACTTTAAAAATCCAAAATTATTACTGCGACTTCCCCCTGCTTACCCTGCTTAATGCGGGAAACAGCGTCAATTTGTTATAATTCGTGAATGTACAGCAAATATCTAAGTCTAGGCTTCAGGTGCCCCTTTAAACTACATTAACCCAGTTCTTTACTATTCGAGCTCAATATGATTAATCAAATACAATTTAATCAAATAAAATCAAATGCTGCCACTGTAAATATAATATACAGTGCTGCTATGCATGTCAATGGTCATTCATACTGTAAATATAACAAGCTAGCACAATGTTTCGATAATTCACTTCACTAATATATTGTGAATACAAAAATCCCCCATAGTAGGATTTGAACTCATAACAATCGTAGTCACTCAACACTGCCACTCAACACGCAATGCCTCCAGAATTCGGCAGAAAGTGGGGAACGGAGTGTCTTAACACTAGGTTCCCTCTGCCTACTCTGCTGTGTGCGGGATACAGCGTGAAGCTAAAAAAAAAACAATCGTAGCATTCACAAAAATACATGGACACGCCGCATTATCTTATATTAATTTACTTTTCTCCAAAATTTTACAATATATGAGCAAAAGGAGTTCGTTTCATATTCTTGTCATATAGAGGCCGCTCTAAAATACTTGTCAATTAGATATGTGTTACTTTTTCTCTATTTATATTAGCGTTAAAATAAAGTGTTTGCGAAGGGCTTTTTAAGGAACGTGAAAATAGTATTATAATTAAATTTTGGCAGCTTGTAATAAATAAAAACATTTATTTTATATACAAATTCATATATAAATATTAATTAGTTGTATCACATTCATATGTAAAGCTGCACACTATGTGGAATCAAGTCAGAATCGAACCTAAAAATCCCGTTGCAGAACTACTAAACTAGATATTTTGTACTTAAGAATAATTTATTTATACATATAAATGTATATTGTATAATATAATAGCGGGTATTTTTAAGTACCCACTACCCGTAAAGCCGCAACGGGTGGCTTTTCTTTTTTTTTTCAGCCAATAAGAACACATACCCACTGTAGTAAGCTCGAGTGTTCATTCACTGCACAATTGGCGCCATCGTTAATTGCGTACAAGTGGCTAAACTCGTATGAATGACACTTTACAAAAAAGTGCCTGGTTCATTTATATTACAATACTACTGACATTGAAGTTTTTTTTTTATGTTAAAGTGGATATATAACGAAACCACTATTTTACATTTTAGTTGGTGTGAAAGCAGGGTCCTTACGATATTTTTGTATAGGAGGAACAATTTAGAAGCCCCTTTCCGCAGATCTACTCTTGGGATCTGCTTACATCATTATTTCGCTTTATTTTTGTATTATTTATGGAACATGATCAATTTAAAATGTTTGTGTAGTGCCTATTATACAGATGTTTTTTATTGGCTAGCAGTTAAATGTTATGGTCAGTGACCTTACGCCGCTTTAGTTAAGGATCTTGGATTCTCATAAGTATATGATTGTGAGCAAATCTGTTAGTTATTCTGCGTTTAGGTGTCAACTTATATGGAATGGTGTAGGTAGTTTGTCCTAAAATATATATTTTTTATTAATATATTAAACAGTACCTACTTACCTATTTTTATTAGTACATTAAACAGTACTACTTTCTAAATAAATTTATCAGTTCTTTTATAAATTCGTTAAAGAAAAATTAATAAAAATTCTATTATACAATTATTAGCAGCATTGTAAATCAACATTTACAGAGATTTTTTTACTGTCGATTTTATAATTCAAATTTATTTTAATTAAAATCACACCACAAAGCTATTAAATAATATTTTTTACTGCTATTGTACGTTTCATTTTATAAAAGATTGAGGTGTATTCATAAATAATAACAGAATTGCTACGCGAAATTGAGAAGTAGATATAAAGGAGTACGTGGAACATATTATATTGTAATGTTATCTCGCGTTATATTTATTGAGTCACTGTTCGCAAGTAAGAATTCACTTCGCAAGAAATGTATGAATCGTTATCGAATGTATGTATTTGTATGGTCGCCATCTTTGAGGAAAACTGCGTTTTATGTTTTTTTTAAAAAGGTAGAACTGATAAAAACTTAAACGTGGCGTACTTAAGTTTTTTATTACTTTCAAAAATAAATCAATGGATGAGGCCAGTCGTGGCGCAGCGGCACAAAGTGTGACTGTAAAACCGACTGGTTGTGAGTTCGATCCCCACTCGAGGAGATGAAATATTTACTTAAATTTATATTTCCATTTCTTCGCTCTGGTGTCGAGGCAAAGCGCGGCGTTGAGTTGTGGGGAACAGAGTGTCTTAACACTAGGTTTCCTCTGCCTACCCTGCTGTGTTCGGGATACAGCGTGAAGCTGATTTTTAATTTTAAAAATAAATCGACGTATATTAACTTTGTAAGAATTTATCAAGAAAAAAGATGTAATTTAAAACTATTTCTTCCGATTTGCGCCCGTTTACAGTGACCGACTTTCGATTAGTACCACTGACCTGACTTAAAGGCGACAGTCTAAAACCATCTATCTATGCCTAAGACTATATGTTCGAAATTTCTCCATAACCACAAATTGGAACCTAGTACCATAGTGTCGGACACGTCCTAGTTACACAACGACATTCGGCGGCGCTTGTGATTGTGAATTAACATTTTTACAATGTAAGTTACCACTTTCATTCCGCCAGTTCTTATGAAGTGATTGTCAACGTTGTCGGCAGTTTAAAGGAAATTACTCAAAGCTTGCTTTCTCTTCATCTATATTTTATTAAATAGTAATAAAACTTGACTTAATTTTTTAAATGTATATTGTGTATTAAATGTTTTTTTTGTATGTAAATTGTCAAAAAACATACCTACTATAAATTACATAAACAATTTTATTTAATTTACACAAACTTTTACCAGAGGCCAGAGGCCAATCGTGGCGCAGAGGCACGAAGTGTGGCTGTAAAATCGATTGGTTGTGGATTCGATCCCCACTCGAGGAAGTGATATATTTATTTATTTACATTTATATTTTCATTTCTTCGTTCCGGTGTCGAGGCAAAGCGCGACGCTGAGTTCCGCCACTCAACACGCAATGCCTCTAGAACTCGGCGGTAAGTAGGGAGCGGTGTGTCTTAACACTAGGTACCCTCTGCCTGGTACAGCGTGAAGCTGATTTAATTTTTGATTTTTAACTTTTACCATTTTAAAGTCAATTCTGTACAGTATACTTTGTAAATGCGATATGTACACATAACGTTCATATTTCTCAATAAAAAAACTACAACGAACAATGCCTTGCGCAACGGATTTCAAAACTTTTTGCGTTTCATCCTATCAAATAACCATAAAATAACATAGCTTCTAAAATAATGGCCTTATAGTATATTATCCTTAGACAATGGAGCCAAAATTGCATACGCGATTTTCAATAGAGAGTTCACTGTATATATAATGTATGGAGCGACAGGTCAATCAAAAGATAAAGGCTTGGGGCTTCAATCGCTGCAGGCCTTAATTAAGACCGATATAAGCGGATCGGCGCCAGATTAATAGAACATTACTGCCACTTGATTGACGTTTTACATAATTGAGTTTGTTTATGCGTTATGCGTACATAGGCTCTCTGTTAGTTCGTGTATTGATTGTTTGAGAGTTGGACGCGCCTAGATAGATGTAGTGTTTGGAAATTGTTTTTGTTATTGAGGCCGCCGTGGCGCAGCGGCACAAGGGTGTGACTGTAATGCGATGGTTGTAGGTCTGATCATCTCTCATTTTCTGACAATTGTTATTTATTAATATTTTTATTTCTTTGGTCTTGCACTTAGGCAAAAGCCCGGAGGTGAAATCCACAACACGCAATGGCTTTTGCCGAAAATTGGGGTCGGAGTGTCCTTAACACTAACCTTTTGTTATAATATACATATATATTATAATATATATTTCTTGGTACATTACATAAAACTGATCTTATATTTTTATAAAGAAAACCAAACGAAGAATGTGACTATATTGTGACTATGAACATCCATCCCCCTGAGTGCGATTTGAACTCACAACAATCATCTTTTATATTTTTAAACATTTTTAAAATGTTATTTCACACTTAGGAAAGAAAAATACTTATTTAGCAAACGTATAAAAATTTGAACGTAGCGGGACTCGAACCTCCAGGAGGCGCGGGTTCGAGTCCCGCTACGTTCAAATTGTTATACTTTTCCTAAATAAGTATCATCTTTTACATTTATATAGTATGTCATACAGAGAGTTCAATCATTCTTTTATGCTACCAACTTGTCTTAACTATATGATCTAAAACTAAATGAATAAATAAAACTAACATATATATAATAAATAAAAGAAATTATGTTTAAAACTTACCTTTTTGTAATATTATAACGAGTACATAATAAAATGTATTTTTCTTTACATTTTATATATAAATTCCATTTAAGAAATAGAATATAGTTTATGATCCCATTAAAATTGTACAAATATGTCAGAAATATTTACGACCACGCCCTAATTATTTTTAAATATAATTTAAATGTATTTATGACGTTATCTTAATTTCCTTACGTAATCTATTTTGAATGGTCACTAGGAATGTTCGTATTAGGAACAAATAATATGACCATATTTGAAATTGTATTTTGTTTATATTTTAATTGGTAGTGTGCCTAAACTACTTATTAAACTTATTTATTGCTTTCATATATATCTATTAATATGTACTAACATATTACACGTTACTCACTTCATCGAAATAAACTGAGATAAAAGCAGATAATCCACATTTTTTAAATTTTCTTTCCTTTTTCCTTTAGCGTCACGTTGTATTCAGCACACAGCAGTAGGCAATGTAGGCATGGAACCTAGAGTTGAGACACTTTGTTCGCCATTTTCCGGCAAATTCTGGAGGCATTGCTTGACGTAAAAGTGATGAAATGAAAATATTAATTATTTCATTTTCTCGATTGGGAATCGAACCCCGTAGCGTTTGTGCCACTGCGCCACGACTGGCCTCAAGTGTAATTCCTTCATTGACATTCAAGTGGTCACAAACAATTAATCTCCAGCGGAATCCGTCTGTCACCGGTTATGGTTATGAATCGACTCCTTGTTTGCAGCACTTCAATTTGACGTCCATCTTGTATGAGTTGGCAACATGCCTTGAGCATCAACGTTTCGTGTTGATTGTATTTATTTGCAATGTTGGCACCTGCTGGGTGGTTATCGAAATTAATTGATTTAAAGTCAATTATTAATAGGCCGTAGTGGCGCAGGGGTACAAGTGTGTCACTATAACGCGATGATCGTTGGTTCGATCCTTCACTCGTAGTAATGAATTTTAGAGGCGTTGCGTGTTGAGTGGCCGAAATCAACACCGCGCTTTGCCTTCATGACAGAGCGAAGAAATTAAAATATTAATTAACTAGCGGCTCACCCACGGGTTCCCCCGCTTAAAATACATGATTATTGATTTAATAAGCAGAATTGATTGACAACTATAATGACTTATAGTATGATTTTTTTACGACATTATCGTCAAAGAATTTTTGATTGTTTTAAATAAAAAAATACAACCATTGTTGATATTTGATATTTATAAAATATACATAAAGCTAATTATTTATTACACGTATATATTTTTGTAACTTTATGTTCTTTTTACCTATATAATATACT